>WYDF02278605.1:0-17337 GCA_009867245.2 Adranes taylori | reverse complement strand
ATCAAGCGCCTTCTCCTAAGAGTTCCAGTGGTGGAGGATAAGGTCAGTGGCGGTCATCAGGTAAACTCTAACAACGCAGGAGGCGGAGTAGGTGGTTCGCATTATCAGATGCGACCGTTCGTTGGCTCATTAGAATAAAAAGCACTGTTGAATGGGATGAAAGTCACGAGGCAGGCGTTTGAAAACATGCTGCAACAGAATTCAAGGCTTATTCAACAATTTGGCGAAAAAGATGATGTCAAATACCAATTTTAAACTAATGACAGAACGAATTAACTAGAATCACTTTCATAAATTCGCTCGTGAAGAAAAGGACATTCTTAAAGAACAAGTTTAACATTAACTACACAGGTAGAAGCTGGTAATTTAGTTGCCCGTTAACTACTGATACATTGCCAACAGTAGAAAAAGAACTCGCTTTACGACAGCAAGCAATGGAAATGCATAAACGTAAAGCTATTTGATTAGCACAAAGTGCACCTGATTTCAAATTGCAATTTGGCAAAGTACCATAACCAAATGAAAGAAGTTCGACAGGTACTAGCAGAAAAGGAGCAGAAGCATACAAAACCAAACGTCTTCAAGAAGAAATTGCACAATCCAGACATAAAGCAGAACGAATGAAAGAAATGGAATTGGCTGGTACACCATTAGACGAAGTCGTGATGGAAGAGATTCGTGAATATAAATAGACTCCTGACATGTCCCTCGTATAAAGTAAAACGATAGGATGCTATTTTATCAAAATTTTTCCACGGTATTCTGCTACGATTGTATTAAGCTCGCTATGAGACCAGACAAAGAAAATGTCCTCAGTGTAATTGTGCTTTCCGTGCGAATGATTATCATCGATTGTACCTCTCAAACTAAATGGACTCGTTTTATTTAATTTCCCTTTACTCATTTTAAATTTTCCTCTGTATTTTGTGTGTTTCTATATTTGAATGTACATCTGATTGATTTTCTTTTTATATTAGTGTATTATTATTTTTATGTTTTTACTTTACCCCTACTATATGAATATAATGAATTTGAGTAAAAAAAAGTACAAGTTGCATCTCAAATTTAATTATTATTTTGTGTTCTTTTAGGAAGTATTAATTTTAGCGCTTGCTGTGGAAATAAATGGTGATAAATTTAGTACATTGAATACTATAGGTTTACTCTTGTGTCTATGTGGTATTGGATCGCATGTAGTTCACAAAATACGACAAACATCGACAATTGCCAGTATGAGCCGACTTAGTTCTAACGTTGGCACCGTGCTAGGAGATTCACGTGACATTCTTTCTCGAGGATTTCACGAGATAGATGAAAGAGTTACGCGATTTGGCGGCGATGATGCTGAGACGAGTCGATCTTTAATTAATGCATCAATAGGTAAAAAAAAAAATTTTTATTATTTTATTTATAAATATCTACATGGTAGTGGTTTTAATTAATTATTTCTTTTGGTTTTGTATTATCATTTGTGGGTCTCTACTGTCTTCTATAGATTTGGCACGTCACGAAGGTAGCACAGAAATAATTGAGGTCGTCTTTGTGTTGGTATAAATTGTAGGAGACCTTTACAAAGTCTGAATATCTAACGTGAGCCTCGTTCAAATTGCATGTCAATTTATTAAATATTTATAACATATTCCTAGTAGTAGATTGACAAGGAAGAAATCTGTGTTGGCCTTTACAAAATTGTTCCATTTCCAAGCAAAATTTTTGATAAGAATTCGCGTATTAAGAGAGGAAACAGATCTGAGGAATTACGTTAAACCCGGAGTGCAGAATGGTTTACGGAAATGGAGTGAAGCAAAAGTTAGGTTTGTGCGTGATAGTCAAAGGGTGGACTAAAAAGGGCATAGTCTAAGGCATAGAGGAAGGGATATGTCTGTAAACGGCTAAGGTGATGGAGAAGCAGAAAAGAAAATCAGAATGGGGAGGAAAGAGTGTGTGAAGCAGTCAAGAAACATTAAATAATAGTGTGACGTTCTATGCTAACGGAACTCCTACACGCGACGCTGTTAATGGGGACTTTAGCAATTGCCACAAATGGCACAACTAAATATCGTATTTAATGTGAGACCGCACGCTGGAGCCGATGTTGTCCCTCTGGTCGTCAGTCGCATGCTGAGGGCTTAGGTAGTTTCTAGTCTTGCGAAATGTCTAAGATCCGTGTTCTTATGGACAGCTGTAATCAACTTAATGGTAATGCGTGAAACAGCATTAAAGAATTATCAAAACTGTATTGTTCTTTTAGTCAAAACAGAGAAAGGAAATATACATTCAATTAAATATCAATAATAAATCAAATGAATAAATGTTACTATATGAAAATCAAATTAAATCATTGACGCAATAATTGCGGTTAAACAAACGTAACAATAATAAAGCGGGTTTACATACGGCGGTGTAAATGCAAGATAATAAAAAACGGCGCATACGATATAACTGCGGTGCATGTTAACCAATATGTAAATCGGTGATAAAATAACAAAACAATAGCAATCAAAATATGGAAACTGTACAGGCTGTATGGAAACTCAACAACACAGCGGGAATACGAGGGTAATTGCAGTACATACAGTGAAAGGTGTCACTGTAGTACGGTGAAAGGAAAATGAATGAATTAGTACACCGCGTAAAGATGTGATTACACAGCCATCACGAAGTCATTTGCCTATAACTGATAGTGAAGCACGAGCCAGAAGTAAACACTTTAGCTATATGGGAGAGAGTTAAAGGAATAGGTAGGAGTGAGAAGCAAAGCTATTCAACATACATGCAATTCAATCAAGCGATATAATACAGAAAATCGCTCACCAAATATTTTATTATTCCAGGGACTCTCGTTCTGTCCGATATCTCGGCTTGGCTGGCTGGTCTCTCCACTGCTGGTTGCTGCTGCACGATTTTGCAAGGAACTGATTTTATATGCTTAAAAATCTCGTTTTTACAGACGTAAGCATCACACAAGTTTTGTTCCGCGGCACGGATTTGTGTGTGATCATTCACTCGAAATTTTATTTCAGTGACACGATCCATACACACAATCCTATCTAACTCTCGATCTTATCGCTACGATATGTGTCTAATAACACACAACTCCATTCAAATATTCTCTTAGTGCCTTTCCAAGCTTACAATAGAGCGCGGAGTCTATGTGATACCAGTAGCGAGCAGCAGTAATGCGATATATCATAGTGTAACCAATGAATAGCGCCAACCAGTATATTATAATTGCAAGCGGCGGGTCAAATCAATCTATCCACATATGAACACATCCACAAACATGCATAAATCATCCACAATTAAACAGGCATAGCAGTGTCGCGTACTCAATATACGGCACGGCGAAACACTATCTCTCTTTGATTCTATCTCTCTTTGACAATCAGATAGCCGACCAAATATTCCCACTCTTATGCGCTAAGCAATGTATTTAATTCATTAGCAGCGGTAGGAAACTAGATGGTTTACATTTAATACATGCATTCATTTTCAAAACTGGTTCTATACCAATGCAGTACTTTTACATAATTTATTTATTTGCTTAATTTTATTTAATCTTTTCCCAGGCACGGATTGGGCAACTATCATTTATTTATTAGGAAGGATCATATAATTCTCTTGATTTAATCTTAAGCATTGTAACAACTTTGTTACAATAAATAAAATAATATATTATTGAATTTGATCATTTTGGCTGAAAGACGTAGGTATGGCAGAGTGTTACGTTTTAGAATGAATGAGCAACAAAAGATACTCAATAAAGTCAGTAGAGTGGTGGATAAAAGTAGTGTTTGAAAGGAACATGGTGGGATGGATACATGAGAACGAGTTTGAGGGTAGGTTAATAAAGGTAGATATAGAGACGTTCCCTGCTTGAAGAGCATGAAGGAGAGTCGCTTTGTATTAAAACGCTGGATGATAACGGTCGTGGACCGGATCAACAAACAATAGCTAAAATAAACTGGTGTAATTTATAATTTGGAAAAAAGAATTATTCTTAAATACATTGAAACAAGTATACAATGTTAGATGATTGTTATTTATTAAAGCTAGTGCCCTTTCGATTGGATCGTGTTGAGTGTACTTAGTGGCATGTGTACTTAGATAAAATAGTACGTTCTGTGGATTTTCTGTGGAATTCTCTGTCAGGGATCTTCCACTTAATTAATTCCAGAAGTTTTTGAGTCTATACAATGATTGAGTAATTTGTGAATGAACGATACATCAAACACGTTTCTTCTTGTTTTAAGTGTGAGTAAATTAAGTAGAAGTCTGATATACTCATAATTGGGATCGTGAATTGTAACACACATCCTGAAGGCACAGTATCTTAAACAAATAATTTCAACTTTTTCAAGTTGTATAATGTATTTGGTATAAAAAGGTGACCATGTTATCGAAGCGTATTCTAACTTTGATCTGACTAAAGCCATCTAAATCCTCATACACAAGTTAATAAACAATGAACCACAAGGTCTGAAAACAAATCCTAAATTTTTTTAATGCTCATCCGGGAACCATTTTAGAAAACTATTCAAATCTAATTGCATATTGAATTGATCATCTTGAGACTTGATAGAAAGAGTGTTAGATCATCTGCGACCATAAAGATTTTAGCAAACTTGAAAGAAGTGACTATATTGTCAATAAATAGGTTGAACAATAAAGGAGAGCAATGGCCACCCTGTGGAACACCTGATGTGACCATGATATCGAAAGAGCAGTAGTCGTGTAACTTAACGTATTGTTTTCTATTGCATAAAAACTACGGAATCAGGTCAACAGATTGTTATGAAACCTCAATTTATCTAACTTGTGAAGCAATAATTCGTGGTTAATTTTTTCAAAGGCCTTAGGAAAATCGATATACACTGAATAAACCTGTATACCATTTTCAAACGCTTTGAGAATATAGTTTTAATCAGTTAACAAGTTAGTAACATTAGATTTCCCAGGTCTAAAGCCTTGCTGTTCCTCAATAAATATAGATTTACTTTGCCAACTAGGATAGTCATAGATTAAGGCGTCGAGTAGTTTAGGTATAGCAGATTGAATGGATATACCTCTATAGTTTCTGATCTCCATTTTTAAAAGCAGGAACTATATAACTAGTTTTCCACTGGTTCGGGGAAGTCCCTTCTTTAAGTAATCTATTGAATAAAAATGTTAAAGGAATGCACAGAGTATAAGAACACTCTTCAATTAGGCTAGATGGAATCTAGATCTGGTTGGTTACTAATACATAAGTGAAGAATTTTCTCGATGACAGTTATATCTTTAAAAGAAAGACAGTTTATACAACTACTAGAACTACTGAATGGTTCAAACCAAGTTCTACCAACCGGAGAGTATACCAATGAAAAGTAATGTACAAACAAGCCGACTGTGTTGACCATTTTCTGCTTTCTTATTATCTAAAAACATTATTTTTGTACTGATTTAATATTGTGTTTCTCATTAGTGAATCTCCTAAACAATCTAGGATTATGGATTAAATTCATATTTGTTTTGTTTGTATATTCCGTATAGCATATCCTGGAAAGAAGTAAATCAAGGGATTTATTACATGAGATTTTACTTAGATTTCTAAATACCAAGTCTAAGAATGTACCGCGCGAGTTAGGAGTTGAAATGAGTTGTTTAAGTTTTAAGTAGGCAAACGATTCGGCTATTATGTTTGCATAGTCGTTTGAATTGCAATCAACGATGACACGAAAATCATCATTACTCTACGAGAGTATACCAATGGCAAGTTGAAATCTCCAAAGAGAACAAAGTGCTGATTCGCATACTGTGTAACAATATCTTTAACAGTTTAAGCGAGAGTTTCGTACTTTTCCGACTAAGCACATGGCGGAATGTACACCACTTCAATTCTAGTCTAAAACTGATTAATGTAGAATTATGTAGAGCTGTTCAGGAGTTGTATTACTGAGACTAATTATGGAAGAGTTGACACATTTCGTAACTGCTATTGGAACACCTAAAGTAATCTCACTGCGAATTAATAAGCACTACCGTACCAATGGAATCGTTTCACTAAACTAGCTTGTCTTTCCTACAGCTGTACGGACGTACATTGTCAAACTAGGAAACCATGCGGAAATTACTGCTAATTAATAAAGCGCGGAGTCTGTCAGACTCCACGCGACTAGTGCAGGGTTAATCTCATTTGATTTTAAATCTACATTTTTCAATATTTTAGATGCTGAATCGACTGAAGCGAAAAGAAAATCCCCCCGTCGAACTGGGAAAAATACCGGTAGGAAAGGTAAATTGGCAACTTTACGATATGAATCAGATTCGGACGTCGAGTCTGAACTAAGCGACAGTCAAGTGCTTTTCAATATTTTAAATGCACATGATAGGTGATGACTATTAGCAATGACAAAAATGCGGTTAGTATAGATTCCTTCACCCGCCAAAGTAATTTATTCAGAAAACTCGGTTTTTTATTCTAATTTAATTAAGTCTAATGACAGGAAATGTTAAATAATTTAATACGAATTGGAAACAAATAAACATATCTTAAACGACTCGGTTCATTATCTCCAGACGTGGACGTTCAATCGAGCTTAAAATAATATATTTATAAATTGTATCATATTTATAAATCAATAATAATAATATCTTTATTGCAAGAAACGAACTTACAAATGCTATCGACCGCGCTCTTTCTGCCTGTTATTTTAAAGATATCATATTAAAATTAAACTTAATAAAATAACACGAGAAAGTTTTCATTAAACAAAAAATATGGAATTATGAAGTTCATTTTAGATGAAATATTCCATTTTTCTCCCTTCTTTAACAGTTGTCAGACTGCTGTGGATAATTACTTAATATTTCCTCCAGCTTTATGGATGTAACCCTCCTCTTAGGTCTTCTGCTGACATTTCGTCTCCATAACAAATGCTCCCAACCCTTGAATGGCCAATAGGAGTAATTTTGGTTTTGTGATCGACTACATGATTAGAAGGGTTGTGCAATGAATTACCATGATATGTTATTGTTCTTAAACAAGATCTTTCCACGAGTATAGGAAATCCATACTCAATCATGGGGCGGCAAATTCTTTTAAATATTTTAGTCCCATACTCAATGTTGATTCCTTCTTTGAATCTAAGAGCTTCAAAATAGTTTGCTTTTGAAATGACATTTGTTTCATGGTCGTTGCATGCAATCGGAAATGACATTTTTCGTGAAAAGTAATATCCAGATAGTTAGGATGTGACTTTGGCTTTATGTTAATATTGTATAACTTAATATAAGGTGAAGATGGACTGATTTTTTGATAAAACAAAATCAATTGAGTTTTGGAAGAATTAGGCGAAATTCTCCATTTCATTATTTTGTTTGTCAGAACTTGAAGCTCCTGAACTGTCTCCAATGTATGTAATTAAAGTATGTGAGTAATTAACTCTGTCGAATATAGGCCGATGAGTTGAAATTGTCAATATTAGGATCATACATGTCTTAACAGAAAATATTATATAAGAAACGCGGCAGTAACCCTTGCGATATAAGAAACTCTCACCAATTTTAACCATTAGAACTCTATCTCCTAGGAACTCAGCTAGTAACAGTAATAAATATCTAGCGCAATTTAAACCTTAAAGTTTGAGAATTTGAACCTCATCCCACACGCTATCAAATGCTTTCTGTATGTCAAGAAATAATACAACGAGGAATTTCCTGCTGTATAATGCGATTGTACATTAGATGTAAGCACGGAGGATATTGAATGAAGAGTACTGAGTTTACTATCAAAACCAAATTGATGTGCGGGAATCTTCACTCGGATGTTTTTCTAATGTTATTTTTGTTAACTTTTCCAAATTTTTTCCTGTGATTGCCCTGTACCCTTTTACCAGGTTTCTGTCATAGTCTTTCTTCGGGATGTTGATGATGCACTCTTTCCATACTTTCGGAAAGTATTGATTGTCAAGACAATAAGTATAAACAATCAAAATATTCTTATATACATCTTTCTGTAGATGCTTTAGAATTTCCCTATAACTTTCCGTTTCACATTATTTATGCCGGCAACCAAATTCTTCCATGAATAAACGATATCGATATATTCCTCTTCTTTAATAGGAGAAAGATTATCACTTCTGGGCGTTATAAAAGATGCTAGGAATTCTTTGGTGTGTTTTGTATTTTGATAATTATTTTATTTTGCTCCAATATTTTTTGCCTTTGGATTCTTGAATTTGCTTGCGCGCTGACAACCATTTATGTGTTCTGTACTCAAGCAATGCGTTGGTTGATATGCTTGTTTAATTGGTTTATTTCCACTTTTGTTTGAATCTGCGGATTGATTTTATATTCTCTGTATGATTGTTTCTTTTTCTTGAGTAACTTAAGAATAAATGGAGGAAGAGTACACAGATAATACTCCTTGCTTATTAGAGGAGTATTGTCTTGAACTGCTGTGGATAGTTTCTTCAAGCATTTGCTAATTTGAATCGGCGAAATTTCAAATGGTTGATTATAAATAAATTTTTGCATTTCAATATTAATTATTTCCATATTACATTTATCGAAATTTATCGTTTCCTCTATCGGTTGATTTTGAAATAGGCTAAATCCATCTCTATCAAAATTAATAAAAGATCGGAAAACTGGTCGCTTACCAAATTAACATTATTAAGGTTATTCTTAAGATTGGCAGAATATAAAATCAGATCCGGTGTGGTATCATTGTTATTCTCCATTAAGAAAGTTGGTGATGTAGAATTTTTTTAAATTCCAAATTTCTGAGAAATTTTGCAAATTCTTTTTGTTTACAGTTATTTATATTAAAATCACCTATTACAGTGGATATTTATATAAAGATTCTTTGATAAATATATTCTCTTCTATACGCGAAAATGGATGAAATATTAAAAATTATTATGACATTTGCCCAGACAATCATTAACGAGATGTAGAAAATTATTCGATTTTAGGTTTTTTTTACATATTTTTTTAACCTAAGAAATATGAAGTTGATTTGGACTTAATACTAGGGAGCAACATTGCCGTGATACTGAATGGTGGGATATTCAAAAAAGTTGATTTTAAATAATTTTTTAGTACCTCAAAGAAGCATGGAAAAAGTTAAAACTTTTAAAGCTATAAATGTATTATTTTGAGCCTAGGGTTTACTAATATATTAAGTCTAGCAAGTTTGATTGATTGAATCTATATCCTTTTTTTTTTCTAAAATACTGTACTTAAGCAGATTTCGAATTGTTGATAAATAATTAGATGAATGCCGAATGTTTATAAATATAAATTTATACTAAATGTTTCTATTTCTACTACTATTTCTAAGGATATCTTTCCCCATAGTGTTTATTATAATTCTGCAAGTTCTATAAAGCCATACGTGTATAAAGTCTTCTTTAATTACGCAATGCTATATGTGTGCTACATTTTGATAATTATTATCTATTTTAAAATGTATAAATATTGAAGCATATTTATATTTAAAAATCACTTCACTAAATGCAAATTGTCAACTTTGTCTTACAGTGTGTTTATTAGCAAAGAAATGAACTTTAATATTATTTTGTATAAAACGGCAGTTGATAATTAAGGATTGAACTGGTAAACTACAGTAGGTGGTTAAATTGGTAGGGAGAGGACTCAGATTTTTCTAGTTTAACTGAATATTTTGAAAAAATAATTGCTTTTCTGTCTCAGGTAATTGTTATTTATAAAAGTGTATTATTGAGATCATACAAACAAGTTACGTAGGCGGAACTATTTATTTTTTCGTAAAAGTAAAATGTTCATTAATAAAAATGTTATAAAATTAATCTTAGTATTTTGTGATGTCACCCTTTGCTGCAATTAGAGCTTCTATGCGTCGGGGCATGCTCTTTATGCACACTTGGCATTTTATTGGAGGTCGGTGTTGTGATGCTATTCTCTGATGAGAGTTTCAACCAACTGACGCTTGGTGGTGATCAGTTTATTGGAGATCGCCCGTTTGGTAAGCTCCTAAATGTTCTATATGGGGTTCAGTACCAGGTGAGTTCCCCGGCTAGGGTAAAACGGTAATGTTTTTTGTAGTCAGGATTACAGTAACACTCCTGGCTTTGTGGCACGATGCCGAATTGTGCATAAAGTTGTACTCTTCATCACCACGGAGCCATTCTTCGAGTTGTGGCAGTAGCTCAGTTTCTAGTACTCGATTGTACTGGTCCTGCTTCATAGTCCCTTTTACGATGTATAGGCGCTCCATGTCCTTGGCTGAGATCACAGACCACACCATGACACTGACCGGGCGTTAAACCTTTTCCATAAGGCAGACTGGATGGAATTGCTTCCTAGGGCGTCGTTGGACGAATGAAGTTTTGTCAACCAAAATGTGAAATGTTGATTCGTCGGAGAAGCATACCTATAATTTATTACAATAATCACAAAAAATCGTTAATAACGAACTACCTATATTATTTAAAAAAAAGTTGTACTTACTCGACTCCATTCTGCGACAGTCATTTTCTGGCCCATTGCAGTTGCTTTGTCTTCATAGCCTCGGTGAGGCGTAATTTTTTCATAAGCCGACGACCAATCAGGTTCTCTCGGCCAACGGCCTCCGGACTGTTCTTTTGGGAACTCCAATTCCCTCGACGTTTATCATCGTAGTGAGATAGGTCCCAGTCGTTAATGTTTGTATTTTTCAACATTTTTTTGGGGACGTATCTGAAGTCTTGCCCACACGAAAAAGAAACAAATTTGATATTATCAAATTGACAAAATTAAAATTCACTAATAAAATTTGGCAGAAGAAATTCAATAAGAAAGATTATTTATGTTTTGATTATTTCAGGCGGGATAAACTTACGAAACACGCTTCGAAAATATTCACTACTACTGCTGTTTTTAACAAACGACAACAAAATGAAAAGTAGCCTCACTTATTTGATAAATAACACAGACTACCCGAGTTACCACTTATCAAAAGCAATTATAATAAACCAGCAGCAATACTAAATAAAACAATCTTATGAAAGCTAATTTGTTTGCTCAGAAAAAGAATTTAAACTGGAAAATTCATAAATATGAATACTGTCCCTAATAATTTGGCCACCTACTGTATTACTTAGTGCGTTGTCAGATGGCATTTAGAGCAACATCTATACGTCGATGCACTGTTTGTAGTCAGAAAATTAATTAGGCATTGTTTTAAATCTCTATTATTACTTTATTCAAAGATACTATATTATATATTATTAATTTTTTTTTTCAGTTTAAATCTATTCTAGGAGAAAGTAAAGTCTTTTGAAGAACTTTATGTTCAAGTGTATAATATGTTCCTATGTTTTTATGTTTGTGATGGAGTTTAGTCAAAATTATTCGCAAAAGAAAAATATTTTAATTTTTGTTTGTTTTTAGCGAAAACATATAGGAGAGTTTGTTATCACACAGTGATTACATTTAATATATAATTTACTTCTGATGAATAAAATACAAGTATTTTGCTTATAATTTTCAATTTTTAAAAATTTTTAATCATGTGCTCCTCTTTTTAATTTTTTTTCTTAATCTTTGAATCCTTTTTTTTTTTTATTTTTTTCACAGCTTCCACAATGCTTTTACAGAACAATCTATAATAATGCCATAGTGGAATCTAAACGAATTCTAATCTATAAAAATATTACGTCTCATATCTTAGAATTTTTCCTGCATATTTCCTCTCAAAATCTCAATTGTTGGCATCAAAGTTTCTTTGAAGGTCCTATTATACTCCAGTGGTGGCCAAATTGCGACTTGCGAACTGCTTACGACTTTCCTATGGCTTTAATGTGGCTCTAAGGAAGGCCAAAAATATATTATTAGCATTTCTATTCTATTTGATCGTTCGCCTACTCAACATACTCGAACAAGAATATAGAATATAGCAGGCAGTTAAGAAAAATTTGTTCACTGCCTACAAATTTCGTAAGTGTCCCATCTACGTTTATTCCAATAGGTCGCAATGGTATAGGAGAAGTTCTAATACAGGCATGTTTCAAAAATCAAGAGTTTTGGGTTCACAGCCCTCCTGGGAAAGGAGATCCCAATCAGATTCAATTTCCGAAAAAATAATTTTTTTTTCATTCGGGAAAAGTTGCGAATTGGGGATACTAAAAAGGGGTAAACAAGAGAAATAAAATCGGTTTATACCTTCCGTTCGCGCATGTGCTCTAAAGTTTGATAAAATTTTAAAAAATAATATTTTATGATCATTTTTAACATTTCGGGAAATTAGCCTTTTCCCGAATGTATGTAACAGAAAATAATGTTGAAATGTTATTTAAACCCATCAACATTTTCCGGTCGCGCATTGCCTTCGAAGTTAATGAAATTTTGAAAAAAATTACAAATAAGTTAGATCAGAGTTCAAGAGAAAAAAATACAACTTACATTTTTTTTTCTGGTTTTCTTTATTGAATACAAGTTTAAATGTTTAATAACAAATATTTTAGATTAGTAATATTTATACAACAGTTTATTAAAAAATCTAAGTTTTTATTTGAAGAATCGTAACTCAAGATAAATCAAGTTGAACAATTAAGCATCTCGGTTTTCACTCATTCTTAGCTGAAGGTACTTTGAAATCTGATTTATGGGCGAAGTTAAGCATGGTTTTATTCTAATAAAACCATCCCTAGACTCAGCTCCCCAAACTTTTTCTCAGGCTTCTGTCACGAATTTCACACACCGGTCAACAGTCTGTGTGAACTGAGAATGTAGTGAATGTTATATCCCAATTAGGGACTGTGTCATTTTGAATGTGTGATTTAATCTCATAATCAGTGATATCTTTTAATAATGGGAGAGAAGATAAATCACAATCGATCCCGTTAATTATTTCCGAGTAGTCTTGAGCCTTGAAATTGAGTTTTGGCGGCATGAATGTTTTAACAGTTGTTCTCTTTTGATCTGGCCTTTAGAATTTGTCGAAGTCCGAACTCTCTTATGTGTTTTGTATTATCTTGTGTCGTGGTTAACAGTGTTCTGCATGAGCGAAAAAGCCACTCCGTTGAATCACAGGGTCGACAATATTACATCAATTTTCAGGAAGGTACCTTGAAGATTGTATTGATTGATACACAAGTTATGGTCCCTGTGTAAAGTATTTATTTGTTTTAATACTAAAGCACATTGGCATGTATGACTTCAAAATAAATACAACTATTTCCTGAAATTCAGGTGTGGGACTTTCTTCACTTTAGTACAATATGAGAGTTCGATTTGCTGTTGTCAACCACCTCGAGTGTGACAAGGGACCAGGATCTCGTACAGCAAAATCCTCTTTACAGATTCCCGACTTTATTGCCATGGAAATATCGAGTAGATTTTGCTGATCCGTAGTTTTTCGCAGCCATTTAGCTTTTTTCCGATTGGCCCCCTTTCACCGTATTACGGTCTAGGTATTGAAACAGATGCTGTAATTGTAGTTCATTGAAATTGAGAAACCAAACTGCCCATTATAACGGTTTCTCCAAATGTATTTCGATTCGGCGAACCAGACGGTTTTTCCAACCTGTATTAACAGCAGTGCCATCACATCATATGACAACTAATTTTTCAAGAGATGTACCACGAGTAGATAGATAAGAAATAATAGAAGTGAGAATATCTTCAGAACTTCCAGAAGTTGGAGTAACATGACCGATGTAGACTGAACCAGGTTCTTGAATTAGCGAGTACTGCTCTTCCTTTTTTATTCTATGGAACCTTTTTGAATGAGCTAGGTCTACCACTAACCTGTCGTCCTTCCATCTAAATAGAGACCTTGTAATGGAAATTTGTCAGATTTATTACAAAATTCAGCCCTAACATTTTATTTTTCTTTTATTTCGTTTTTGTTTATAGCATTGGAGATGTCATAGTCGGTAATTAATCTAACGTCGTGCAAAACACGTGATGCGATTGCAGCAGTAGCGCGATCAGAAACTCCATACCGATCGCTCACTAATGCAGTGGATTTTAGCTCAATTCTCATCTGCGAATTATTAGAGGAAACTTTTTTGGAACTTTAAAAACTTGGTCGATATCAGTGTCTTTACTAGGAGGATTATTCTTCATCATCAATTCGACAACATTTACATTTGAATGCTAGCACGAGGGTTTCAGATCAGTTCATCATCCACAGTTAAACGGGTGTCACGCAATTTCCTTTTCAATGATTTATTAAGTTCCTTTGATACACGTCTACCCCTCCATTTTTTTCTATTCCGTGTACTCGTAATAAGTAAACAAACCTTAGCTCAATTCCAGGTTCTTTATTTGTGTTTACACAATCACAGTTAACAGTTATATCGCATTTACATAAATCAAGGGTTTTGTTACAAATCCCGTGTATATGATTTTCGTATGCTGTAATATTTTCTCTGTAACCATTGGAATAGGCTTTCTGATAAAAACCAATTATTTTGTTAGCTAGGCAACTTGTGAAAAAGTGACCTATTTATTATTAAATTTAAGCGCTAAGTCGTATCTCTCCTGTGCCTAACACCGAATCACCTCCGCGCCAGTAGGACGCTTGTTTAATGAAAAATCTTTAGGCGCACCCAATATAGGGCAACAAATACCTGTCTTGTGATGATTTTCTTAGGTACAGCCATAATATAAGTCACAAAGTTATACAGAAATGTCATTACACAAAGACACAAGAAATAAATATAAATGTCAAAATAATTACTGGAAGAGTGAATGGAACACATATCAAACACGAATGCTAGCACGAGGCTAAACACGAGTAGTACGTGCAGACTGACAAAATGTGACAGAATAATAGCGCGGTACGGTGGCAAGAGTTGTAGGTGGGGGAATTGACCCGAGCGAATTACGACGAGTGCAAGAATTTGTTAGATTTGACAGCTGTTGCGCGAACGGAAGAGCTTAACCGACTTGAACCATTCTTTTTCTAAATTAATATCGGTTTGCGTAAGAGTCGACTAGAGCTATTACATTTAAATATTGACAGTTTAAATAATAGTTTAGTCCCCTCAATTCGCAACGTTTCCGCGGTATTACGACACGTAAAAAAATTTCAGCCAACCTATTTCATATGCCTTTAATACATCTAAATGTATTATAATATAATGATTTATTAAAATCTTTATTCCGTCGTAATTTTTAAAAATCAAGGATTAATAAAAAATTATATTTTGTTCTAATTATTTAATTAATTTGAAAACGTGACAACATTACTGAATTCGGTATACAATCCATTACTGTACTTTCTAAATGCCAGAGGTGAATCCAGAAGGGATCACGTAACCTATGTTTCTTCCCGCAAAATTATAAAAACTTTAGATTAACATGATTCTAAATGCTATTCTACAACAGATAACATTTCTGAAATAATTTTCATTGATCTTGAAATGAATAAAATCCGCTTCTTTTATCCTCATAGTCTTTTCCGCAGCTTGTGAATATGCTCAAACATTGAAGTAAAATATTCCATCTCGTTTTGGAGTCTGTAATAAAAGATTTCTCTCTTCCATATTGTAAAACTAAATATGCTGTATTCCAATGTTTTCATACAATAATTTTGAAAAAAATAATTTATTGGATTTTTATAAATATGCGATAACACAAACAACCTATATTTATTTGTTATTTAATATTATTATTTATTTTTAATGTATTTTATTCAAACTCATTTGTTTTATGCATTTATGTTATTGTTTTTCAATTAAAGCGTCATGAAACATAAGTTAATTTATTTTTATCGAATTTCTTTTTCCCAGTCTAATCCAACATATTAGATCATCCTATTTTATCAGTTAAAAATTTATCTGTTTTATCGGATTTCCATCAATAATAATTAAATACAGAATAATTATGGTTCTTTACTCCAAATAATGTTTCAGGTTTAAGTAATTTACTAGTATGTTTAATGATTGTTCAGTTGGTATTTCTTTATTTTTATTGAATTTTATTTTTACGATCGGTTTCGACTGGAGGCCATCTTCAGGTAAATGATTTCATTTAATATTATTTATTGCACAGGCATCAGTGAATGTTGCTAATATTACCTTTTAACTCAATACTTTTGGTTTTTTTTAACAGTAATATTTATCTGTATCTGTATAAAAGTAAAATACATTAGAAAATATGTACAGTCTAGCGTAATAACTTTTTGCTTTATTATTAAAGGTTGTGCTAGCTTAACAATTATTTTTTTACGAGGGTATTTAATAAAAATACTCGTTTTTATTGAATAAAAAACGACTATATGTGTGAATTTGGATGTCAGATAATTTTAAGTGCTTGAATATTTTTTTAAATATTATAAGCTTACCATCTATCTAATTTATTTTTTAACATAGGCTATGTATATGTATGTGGTATATTCACTTGATATTTCAAAGATGTGTGTTCGTGGTTTTTGTTTACTTAATAATAAATATGTTTAATCTGTTTCTTTCATATTTATTCTACGAAGAGACCAGTTAACATAAGAATGAACTATATTGAACAAAAAGCTTAATCCTCATTTGTGTAGCATATTACTTCCCCCCATCTTTGATATACATGTATTTCAAAAACTTATTTTAGAAACTTTCGACACATTTGGTATCACTTTGGCAGAAAGGAGACTAAATTACCCTACAATATTCAAGCTTAAATCTAGTAGTAGTGTAAAACAGTTGAGAGCTTACCGACATCGTGGTGCCTATCGCGGTGCTTGCTATCCCCGGTTGTTTGGTTGTCGCTGGTGGCAACTGCTGTTGTTACTGGAGCTTCGCGTTCGTAAATTAAACTAAAATATTCTATACAAATCGGCGGTATTTATAGACGTGAGCCGCTATACAACGTTTGTTGTATATTACGGGTCTCTATGTAGCCATTCACTCGTTAATTATTATCCTGATACGGTCTCCACTTATGTCAGTGAAGCAATAGCATAACAACGAGCCAATACTTATATATCAATCAATATTACTTATATATCAATCCCTATTCTTATCTATCAACGCTATACGCGTTCCTATTATCAGACAATCTAATTTCCCATTTGGGTCAAGTCATACAAATGACATCACCATAATGCGTCTTTAGTTTCATTTTAACATATTCTTCAGAATAAACTGCTCCGTCTGAGGATTTTTCTTTCATTATTGACATCAATTCTTTTATGCCGTACTGACATTCATCATTATTTTCTAAAAAATTACACAACTGATAAAATGCATTATATTTTGGCAAGTTCAAAGCGTTTTTATTATCAGAGAAATTTGACTTTCCCGTGGGATTACTTCCACACGGGTTGAATAACACATAGCACCACAATTTATAATATCGGGCCTCGCACGCGCCTAAGTCTAAACCTGAGTTTAC
>WYDF02278594.1:0-17338 GCA_009867245.2 Adranes taylori | reverse complement strand
AGAAACAGGGGACGACCGCCGACTCGATAGACGGACGATTTGAAGAGGATATCTTCAAACTGGATCCAAGATGCCCAGGATCGAGCAAAATGGTTTAGGTTAAGAGAGGCTTATGTCCAGCAGTGGACGAGACAAGCTGTTATATGATGATGATTGAGAATAAGCATAAATCCAATTATAATATAAACAGTAACAATTTAATTTCAATAGGATTTTCATTTTTACAGTAAATAAGAACAAATACGGTCAGCTATGTGGAGCACTGACACACTTTTCTTATTCCGTTTTAAAAACTGTCAGATCTCTTACTTTTATTTATATTCAGTAGTTTTGTTATGTGAAATGCCTTTGTCCTTGTTTCTGGTGGCACAAAGAAACACCATATTCTACGAGAAACAACAAATTTGTAATGGAAGCTCATTGTTCCCATTTTATCTAAATCAATTTGACCTAAAGTAAACAAATTTACTCAACTGTGAACATCGGTTTTAGAATTTAAGAATACATTTAATTGTGTTATTTCTTATTTATTAATGAAATAATTTATGGTAATAAAGCTGATGTTAAAGGTTTTGCAAAGAGACGAGATAGGTCCGACAAGTTAGGTTGGAAATTCGTGTATTTCACTTTACCACTGACTACAGAAATAAATTTACTCAACTGTGAAAATTATTTTTAGAATTTTAGAATAAATGAAATTGTGTTATTTCTTATTAATGAAACAACTTATGGTAAGAAAAAGTTGACGCTTGAGTAGATGGATTGTAGATGTTTTTACAAATGGACGAGATAGGTCTGACAAGTTAGGTTGGAAATTCGTTTATTTCACTGCACAACTGTCTGCCAGGAATATAGCTAATAACGATATTCAATTCAATTTATTATTTATTATCATTTTAAGTTCAATAGGATTTACATTTTGACAGTAAATAATAACTAAATAGTGTCATTAGTTATATAGGTGACTGGCAGCTAACACTTTTACTGTCGTACCTCAAGCGTTTTCATTCGCTGTATCATTTATTGCGTGATTATGATTCGTTTGGCTTTTTTCCTTGAATAACGTGAGAAACATCAAATATGTAATGGAAACTCATTGTTCCCATTTCATCTAAAGCAATTTGGCCTAAACTACATAATTTTACTCAAACTGTGAACTAAATAGTTTTTAGAATATCAGAATAAATTTAAATAGTATTATTTCTTATTAATGAAGCGATTATGGTTAAAAAGTTGATACTTAAAATGAATAGATGGATTATAGATGTTTTAAGAAATGGATCAGTTAGGTTTGACGAGTTAGCTTAGAAATTCTTGTATAATTTAGATCTCAATGTATTCGGTTAGAATTGGTTCCCTTACAAAATTAGAGATGGCGCTGAGCGCTTTATTTTGGCTTACTAACTGACTTTAAAGAATACATGTATTATTTTTGGCAAATAAAATTATTTAGTCTTGCTAAATACAATGTACATATACTCTTTTCGGTAAATAAAATTATGTACGCTTGCTGTATAAAATATGTGTACAATTGTTTTTAAACAAATGTACTCTTTTTGGGCTGTGCCGATTCCTGTAAAACATGCAATCAGTGACACTAAATGTACCTTGACATAATTTTCATACAATGTGTTACTTTGCTTACAACTTCATTATTTAAATCAGCTAAATTAAATTAAGTAGATGTGAAGTATAACTTCTAAGTCCTAGTATTTGGAGTCTAATATAATTGAAAGAAAACTACAGTACATACTCCAATATACCAACAAATTTCATTGTCAGTATGTAAAGCAACAATTGTTTCGAGCTACGACAATCAGCTCATTTACAAGCTTTAAATAAACGAACTCACCACTATTCGTTTATCCCAAATGAGATTTTGCAAACATTTCGTTTGAGTTGATATAAAACAATTCAATTCTTAATTAGTTTTAAATTAGTGGCCAAAAACGATGTGCTAAAAAAAGTACTTTAAAATTTGTAAATGAGCCGATTGTCGTAGCTCGAAACAGTTGTCACTTTACATACTTACTTAATACCTGTTACTACGGTGTGGAGCATAGGGTACACAATAGACCTCTCCATCTGATCCTGTTCACTGCCGTTCCTTTGATACTTGTCCAGGACGTTCCAATGGCTGCAACCTCCGAGTTGTTGGTCCGGTGCCATGTCGTTCTCGCTCTCCGTTTTCTCCTACCTCCTTGGGGGTTCCAATCCAGGGCCTGCTTTAGAATGTCTTGCGGACCTCTTCTCAAAGTGTGGCCCATCCATCCCATTTTCCGCTCCTTTATGATGATCTCAAATTTCCGCTGCTGCCAGAGTGCTAAATTAAAAATAACATTTGGCCAGTGTACTCCCAGTATAGCTCTCACGCATTTATTGATGGAGGTTTGGACTCTCTACGTAATATCGATTGTCACCTCCCATCTCTCACACCCATAAAGGAGAATAGACTCCACGTTTGAGTCAAAGCTCTTAAGCTTTATCTTCAGCAATAATTCACGAGAACTTCACACTGATCGCAGCTGGGCAAACGTCCCAATTGCTTTATTTCTGTTTTCAACGTCCTCTGTCGCGCCTCAGCTGATGGAAAAGATGCTGCTTAGGTAGAAAAAGCTTTACACTTGTTCAATCTCTTCTTCCAAGGCCACTGCCCTCTGGTTTTTTGTAAGCTCTTTGGTCTTGGCCATGTTGATTCCTAATCTATGAGACTCTGTTTCCAAGCTTTTCGTTCATATTCTTGAGAGTATGGGTCAGAAGGCAGATATCATTTGCGAAATCCAGATATTCCAGGCGCTCCGATTGTCCGAGGCGATTATCGTAGCTCGAAACAGTTGTCACTTTACATACTTACTTAATACCTGTTACTACGGTGTGGAGCATATGGTACACAATAGAGCTCTCCATCTGATCCTGTTCACTGCCGTTCCCTTGATACTTGTCCAGGACGTTCCAATGGCTGCCACCTCCGAGTCGTTGGTCCGGTGCCATGTCGTTCTCGCTCTCCGTTTTCTCCTACCTCCTTGGGGGTTCCAATCCAGGGCCTGCTTCAGAATGTCTTGCGGACCTCATCTCAAAGTGTGGCCCATCCATCCCAATTTCCGCTCCTTTATAATGATCTCAACCTTCCGTTGTTGGGTGCGCTGCCAGAGTGCTAAATTAAAAATAACATTTGGCCAGCAGACTCCCAGTATAGCTCTCACGCATTTATTGATGGAGGTTTGGACTCTTCACGTAATATCGATTGTCACCTCCCATCTCTCACACCCATACAGGAGAATAGACTCCACGTTTGAGTCAAAACTCTTAAGCTTTGTCTTCAGCAATAATTCACGAGAACTCCACACTGATCGCAGCTGGGCAAACATCCCAATTGCTTTATTTCTGTTTTCAACGTCCTCTGTCGCGCCTCAGCTATTGGAAAAGATGCTGCTTAGGTAGCAAAAGCTTTACACTTGTTCAATCTCTGCTTCCAACGCAATGCCCTCTTGTTTTTGTTGTTCATCTTAAACTCTTTGGTCTTGGCCATATTGACCCTAATCTATGAAACCCTGTTTCCAAGTTGTTGAGATTTTCGTTCATATCCTTGAGAGTATGGGTCAGAAGGCAGATATCATTTGCGAAATCCAGATATTCTCGGCGCTCGGTCAAAATCCATTGTGTTCCTCTCCTCTTGTCCTCGGTCGCGTTCCTCATGACTTGGTCCAGTGCCCGCAGAAATAATAGTGGTGAAAGCAAACATCTTTGCCGCAAACCTAGTCGTTTTACATATTGGGAATAAAAGTTTGGAATACTGTACTTTTCTTTCAATTAAATAAAATTTTTGAAGTAGAAACTGAATTTACCCTTTGAAGAAAACCGAACAATCTAAATAACTAATCTTTAATCTGAAAGAATAAAGAATTATTTTTGCTTGTTCTTCCCTTCTTTATACTTCGATAATCATATATCCCATATATCTACCAGTTCCTTCTATTTTCACGTCCATATTATATCCACACCTCCTTTCTCTACTTCATTATCCACCTCAACCCCTCAAATGATTTTATCCGATGCTCCCATACTTCCTCCTCTTTACCACATAGTCTATATTTCTTCTCATCTTCCCTCATCCAATACCTATTACCTCTCTCCATCTAAACTTCCTATCATTCTCTTTTCGTTTATACATTTATCTGCTAATCAATATTTTAGCAACCTCCTTTAAGCTTTACAATAATCTGATTAAATATAAGGGGCTTCTTGTAAAATGTATACAGTGAGGTTTGTTTTTCTCCTCTATTAATTTTTTTGTCTTTTTGGAGATGCTTTTTTTTGGGAGGGAAGATTTGATCCATCCCTCATAAATAACCCAGAGATTTTCATTGTTCGGCTCAAATAAACATTCAGTGATGAAAAGCTTGAAAATATAATTAATTCTCCTCATTTTATACTCCTTTACCAAAAATTAAAGAGTATCAAAAATGAGTATTTCTTTTGATGAATGGTCTCTGGGTAAACTTCTTAAGCGAGGCGATTTTTTTTTGACTGGCGACCAAGCAATAGTTCACATTTCACAATCTTTTAGAATCAGGCGCAACATCTACTATTAGAATTATCAATTTATGTTTAGGGTAGTAATCTAGATCATTTCAAACGAGAAGATTTAATACATTGAAATATTTGAATTTATATTTTATTAAATGCTAGTGTTTGAAATTAAAATTTATATTGTAAGATCTTAATCATTTAAATAGTACATTCTTTTCTCAATTAAGTAATTTTTCATTCTTCTCCACCTGCTTCAGTACAATGGAGTTAATCTTTCTAGTAAACACCGGATAGGCGAATTTCTTTTTAAACATATCACCGCCCATATCGCTTAAGAACACTTGTATCGCCGGATTCAATAACAATTTATGCATGGCCGCTGCAAATAGATGTCTATCGGCTTCAACTAAAATTCCTGTTATTCGATGCCGTAGTGCTTCCTTCGCGAAGCCAGTATTTGTAGCAATTATTGGCCTGCCTGTTGATAAGGCAGCTAAAGTCATATCTGGATATACTTCATATTTACAAGGCAATAAAATTCCTATCGCTTCATGGATTAAAGTTTTTTTATACACCGTTGGTACCTGTTTTAAAAACGTCACTTGTGAAGCGTATGACTTATCTTTGGAATAAGCTACAAGTTCTTTATGATGAAGAACATGTTCTATCGTATCTTCATGATAATTACCAGCTACAACCAAATGTAAGTTATTTTTAATATTATTAGGTGTGACGCGTAATAAATCTTCAAATGCATCCAATACTAATTTAAAATTTGATCGTGTTCGGTAAATTCCAAATGTAACAAATAGAAAACTTGGTTTGGGTATATCTGGTATAATCCTATCAATACTAATAATATCTTCAGTCCAATATCCAGTATCAACGCACGGATGGATTACTTGGATTTCCTTTTGTATATTTGGAAATGAGCGTCGTAAAATATTTGCCAAACAATCACTTTGTACAACAATTTCATTTGCGTAGCGAAGCGTTTTTGCTGTTATTAAATCTGGAGTGATTTGCATAAACTTGGTGTACAACTCAGCGTTATTTAATGTACCAAAATGTGCTATAAAAATCGTTTTCATCTGGCTTAAAAGTGATATAAAATATAGCGCAATTGTACTGATATCAATTATAATGACTTTAGGTTCAGGTTTAGGTGGAAAAAATACCAATCTTAATGCCATTAGTATAGCTTTAAATGTTTTAAACCACCTTGGTACCCACCATGCCGAATAAATTACGTTAATACTTCCAGTTATTGGCTAAAAATAAAATATTTTTTATTACAAAATTTGTGAAACACAAACATGGAAAACTTACATTAAGCTCTTTAAAACAGTTTTTTGGATCGAATTCTGTCGTACATATTGTAACTTTATGTCCAGAATCCTTTAGAGCGCATGCAATATCAACTAAATACCGATCTTCCGTTCTCTTTTTCAATCGATTATGGAGAAATACGACGTGCATTTTTTCTGCAACGTCCACATCTTGTACATCGTTCTTATCCATAATTGCTTATTTTGGTGTATTGGTTTGGTTTTGCAATTTTCGTAAATGATATTGTAATTTTTAAGTTAAATGCATTAAAAAAATTCTATTTTCTTCTATGGATTTGATGAAAATATGACATGATTTTGAATGAAAACGAAAAATGTGACACTGACGCATAGGAAGTTTTAATGAATGATGGGCGTTATAGAGTTTGCTTTGATATTTTATAGTGAACACAGTGAGATTTTTTTCTTGATACCGCATTACCATTAATTCAATTAATTAAAAATTGTAATAAGCCATTTTCTAATAATTCATCAGTTCAATGAATAATCCTCTAATGTAATATAACAAAAGCCGACCGGCATAGAATAACATACAGACATTTATACATACGCAAATTTCTTCGCGTGTTTATTCTGAAAGAATACCGTGCTGTAAGCTCTTTCGCCGAAAGCTAACGGCAACCTTTAGCTTATAAATGAATGAGGGCATTTTTCACACATATACAGAGTATATTTTTGCATCAGGATATTTCTTCTGTGGAGGGGATTTATTATCATTTTTAACTGGAAAAAACGTTAACCGATATTTACACCACTCGTGTTTAAACAAGTCGTTAAGCTTTGCATCCTTTTGCTGCTTCCGACGAATCCAATTGGATATATGCTCTCGCATTTTAACAGAAGGCGTTTTCAATGCAATGCTTCTAAGATTTTAGTGGAGTAGGGCTGCTACTACCACCGCTTACACGTTCTACCATTTATGCTTTCATCAACAAAATTGTGCTCCTTAAATTTGCCAACAGATCAGAAAGAAATTTTTGATTGCTCGAAGTCCTAGACTAGCTAAAAGTTTCTAGCAGAAATTTCCTTCAAGCCACGCCTATCTTGTCGCCGAGTCACGCAAAGTACCACTGGTCAGCCGATCAATCAGGAGCAGCTTCTTCCCAGAAAATTCCGCATAAAAAGAACCACTCAATCTAGCGTTCCTCAGACGCATTTTAGATCTTACACTAGCTGTTGTCGACTGAACAAATTCGCCTGCTTGGGCTAGCTTAAGCCACAACCAAATAACCAAACTTATTCTTAAAGAGCAAGCAATAACATCGCACTACAGAATCTGATTTTGTTCCAAGTAAGCATTACCGACGAATTGTTTATTTTTATTTAAAATTTGAAAATCAATACAAATCAATAGTAATTCTATGAACGTGAATCAGGTCAGGTATACATAGACACTTCACTCATAATTTCTGCCAAATCTTTCGTTCTCTTAACATTATCTAATTTTCATTCTTTTCTTATATCAATCTTTCATATCCCTTCCTTGTATCTACATTTCGTTGAGCAAAAGAGGTGGACGACAGCAGAGGAAGAGGGACGCCAAATGTCAAGCACATATCAACAGAGATGCCATAGATCAAACTCCGGAAAGACCGATCAAGCTACGCTATCCCCGCACACTATATATGCACACCATGTATGCTGTTCCAGGCTGTTCCAGGCGATATGCCATTACCCCCGACCCGACACCCAGCATAGAATGGCTTTATAAAATAACACGAGAAGAGCAACATTGACGCTTGTTCCGTTACATCTTCAAAATTTCATCGCGTCTTCAATAATGCATTTCACCACATTTTCGTATCTCCATAATGTCAACTGCCTGGATTAACTTGCAACCTCATAATTAAACATTCATTATTAATGGCAGCAAATTGTCAATAGTAGAACAGGTCTTATTTACATACCTTGCTAAACACTTCTCTTCCTACACTTCGGCGTATTCCGGAACTACTAGCACATAAGATCGGAATGTCCTGCCTGTGGGGCGTCCCACACCTATAGGCTGCATTACAGGCACCCATTTACAACTCTTTTCTCCAGCACACCTTTTGGCTCCATACGAATGAGTGTCTAATCCGATCTGACTCCTGGGAATTCACACTAAGGGTTTCGTGGACACACTTTGATTCGATGTTAAAAAAGTGCCTAACCCAGATTGAACCCAGATCGGAGGTCAGGCGCTTCTTATGACCTTCATATTGATTTATCACCTTAGGAGTTGTTTGTACACCAAATCACTACCGTAACCGTAACTCTAGCAATTTATATTTATCACTAACGAATATGCCTTCTGTCTCCTTCTCCTCTTATATTTTGTGGATCGATTTCGCCATTGTACTGAATGCGGACTATGCGAGCGAGTCGTTTGCAGTGTTACCCGTAATTTTATCTGCTGATATTGAAATTTAATAAATGCGGGTTTAAATTATAATTTAAGATGGGGTTCTCATCACACATATACGACACCTGAATATTTCTCTTTAATGTTTCAGTATTATTTAAATTTTGAATAAAATGAGTTTTAAACTTGTTAACCTGCGCACTTTACTTTATGCAAAATATATTAAAACGTTTGATATGTTTTTATTGCTTATGGTTGCCATGGTAACTAATTGTGAATTCTTAAAGTATTAGGCCCCATATCTTTGAAGCCATTTAAGTTGAAGCTCTCATGTTGGGAATTATTTTAAAGAAAATCACAAGGACTATCAGAATATATAAAAAAATCCAAATGTTACTAAAAGTATCTTTAAAATTTTCTTTATTACTTTATGTTGGATCAATTGATTCAATTACTGACATTGTCAAAACTAATGTTTCTTAGTTCTTCAAGTTTAATTTTTCCAACTGAAATATTTAGATAGTGCTTAAATATTTAAAGGAATTTTTGATCCAAAAAGTTTAGTAAAAGAACAATTGTGAGTTTAGAAAAAAAATGTTTTAAATAAAATCGGAATAGCTTTCAAAATGAGATTCCAATAAATATTTAAATACACGTATTGCATACTATTTTAAGGTTGTCAAACGAAAAGAGTATTAGAGACGAGAATATATAATGCCCCCTGTACATTATATTTATATCGGCTGTCGTAGTGTAATTGACACTCAGGCGCTTGTTGCTATCTTTTTTCTTGAATTTTGAATCTCTATTGACAAATCTAGTAACTTTTAAATGTAGTTACTTTGTTCCCGATTTAAAAATTCAAATTTCGCGCCATGTAATGACAATCGGAAATGCCATGTTGTCCACCATATTGGTTTTTTGACAGCTGTCAAACGCTCGATCTATTTATGATCGACCCCAAAATACCGCTCTATGGAACGGTTACCATTTTAGAGCGATTCTGAAATAGGTCATGGCGGGTTGATCAGTAGGAACAGTAAGAACTCTGCGTATAATATTAAAGTAAAGCGAAATTTATATAAAATAACATTATTCCAAAAGTACAAAGGATGACATATAATATAATATGTCATAGTAGCAAGAAACGTGCTCAAGTTCCTGAAGAAGGAATAATTATTTCCCCAGATCATGTCAAGAAGGCGTTGGCTAGCCTTTGTGGCTGGGTCTTTTACAGGTTTTCGCCCATATGACCAAAATTGTGTATATTTCAATTACATTTATGTTTGGAAATAGACTCTCATTCTAAATGTTTCTTTGGTTTTTGTTAGTATATGAATAAGCTTGTGAATATTTAAATTCAATTTTCGTCTAAAACTAGAATCTCAATATGAATTGCCAGTATGAATATATTTGTGGTTATTGGTGTAAAACTAGAATCACACGCTAAACATTTGTATGGTTCTTTCCCAGTATAAATTAGTTTATGTCTTTTTAAAATACCTTTCTCTTTGAAACTAGAATCGCACTGCAAACACTTGTATGGCTTTACGTCAGTATGAATAAGCTTGTGTTTATTTTAAATTATATTTATGATTGACCTTAGATTCGCATTCTAAACATTTTTATTGTTTTTCGTTATTATGAAAAAGCTTGTGTTTTTTTAAATTACATTTATGATTGAAAGTAGAACCGCATTCTAAACATTTGTTTGATTTTATGTCAGTATGAATAAGTTTCATTATTTATAACCGATTTGCGTTTAAAACTAGAATCGCATTCTAAACTTTTGTATGATTTTTGACAGTATAAATAAGCTTGAGTGGGTAAATGCGCTTTCTGTTTCAAACTAGAATCGCAATCTAAACATTTGTATGGCTTTTTGCCAGCATGAATATACTTCTGGATATTTAAATGCGATTTTTGTGTAAAAGTAGAATCACACTATAAACATTTGTATGGTTTTTTGCTAGTTTGAATTAGTTTGAGTCTATTTAAAGTACTTTTCTCTTGGAAACTAGACTTGCACTGCAAACACTTGTATAGTTTTTCGTAAGCATGACTAAGCGTATGTTTATTTAAATTATATTTATAATTGAACGTTGATTCGCATTCTAAACATTTCTTTGGTTTTTTGTCATTATAAATAAGCTGGTGTTTATTTAGCTTTCTTTTATGATTAAACGTAGACTCGCATTCAAAACATTTGTTTGGTTTTTGTCAGTATGAATAAGTTTGTGAATATTCAAAACCGATTTGAGTCTAAAATTAGAATGGCATTCTAAACTTTTGTATGGTTTTAGTCACTATGAATAAGCTTGTGGGTATTTAAATGTTTCTGTCTATCTATACATTAGTATGGCTCTTTGCTAATATGAATATATTTGTGGTATTTAAATGTAATTGTTGTCTAAAACTAGAATCGCACTCTAAATATCTGAATTTATATCTGTATGACTTTGCTTGTGTCTATTTAAGGTACCTTTCTATCCGAAACTAGAATCGCACTGCAAACACTTGTATGGTTTTTCGTTAGTATGAATAAGCTCATGTGTATTTATTTACATTTATGATTGGAAGTAGACTCGGATTCTAAACATTTGTATGGTGTTCTGCCAGTATTAATAAGCTTGTGTCAAGAATAAGTAAAGCACGCATATTTCGGGCGAGACAATTATCCCTTCTTCAAAAACTTGCTATTATTACATATTAGCAAGTTCCTGAAACACATTTCTTACTATTAGGACATATTATAATTTATGTCACCACTTTGTAATTTTAGAAAAATGTTATTTTATATAAATTTGACTAACATAATAAATAAAAGTTAAAAGATTTAAAAAATATGGTGATGTTAATGATTTAGTATTTTTAAAATTTTATTTCAATTTTTTTAAACGCCCATGTATATTATTTTTACATCGACCGTCGCATAAATCTAGTTACTTATATCATTTAAAATCTAGTTACATTTTTCATTTTAAATTCAAATTTCGCGCCCATTAAATCCCCTATACCGGCAATGCTCTGTCGTCAGCCATATTATATTGCATTTTCAATGGACAGCTGTCAAATTTTATCAAATCATATTGCAATTTTTCAATATATTTTTATTCATAATTTTTTGAAATACCCCCTGTACATTATATTTATATCGACCCTCGTAGTACAATTGAAGCTCACGCGCGTGCATTTCGCGCGCTTATTTGTTGCTATCTTTTTTTGAATTTTGAATCTCTCTAGGGATAAACCTAGTAGCTTTTTCAACCTTTTTCAAATTTAAAAATTCAAATTTCGCATTCTAAACATTTCTTTGGTTTTTGTGAGTATGAATAAGCTTGCTAATAGTTAAATCCGATTTTCCTCTAAAACTAGAATCACATTCTAAAGTTTTGTATGGTTTTTTGTCAGTTTGAATAAGCTTGTGGGTATTTGCACTTTCTGTCTAAAACTAGAATCGCAATCTAAACGTATGTTCGTATTTTTGCCAGGATTAATATAGTTTTGGCTACTTGTGTAAAACTCTAATCGTACTCAAAACATTTGTTTGTTTTTATGCCAGTATGAATTAGCTTTTGCCTATTATAGTACTTTTCTCTGTGAAAGTATAACCGCACTGCAAACACTTGTATGGGTTTTCGTTAGTAAGAATAAGCTTGTGTTTATTTCAGTTATATTTATAATTGAACGTAGACGCGCATTCTAAACATTTCTTTGATTTTTCGTCACTATAAATAAGCTTGTGTTTATTTAAATTATATTTATGAGTGATTGTAGTCTCGCATTCTAAACATTTGTATGGTGTTTTGGCATGCTATTAGGACATATTATAATTTATGTCATCTCTTTGTAGTTTTGGAAAGATGTTATTTTATATAAATTTTACTTTAAGATAATAAATAAAATTTAAAAGATTTAAAAGAATATTGTGATGTTACTGACTTTTTTAAATTAATATTAAAAAAAATTTGTTAAAGTAAAGCCGAATTTATATAAAATAACATTATTCCAAAACTACAAACTGATGAGATAAATTATAATATGTTGTAGTAGCTATAAATGTGCTAATTTTCTAATGAAGGGCTAATTATCTCCTAGAAATATGTCAAGCAGGCATTAGTGTCCTTTGTATCTGGTCTTATATGTGTTTTCCCCAGTATGAACAAGTTTGTGTGTATTTAATTTAATTTATGTTTGAAAGTAGATTCGCATTCTAAACATTTGATTGGCTTTTTTGTCAGTATGAATAAGCTTGTGAATATTTAAATACAATTTTCGTCTAAAACTAGAATCGCATTCTAAACTTTTGTATGGTTTTTTGTCAGTATGAATAAGCTTGTGGGTATTTCATTGCGCTTTCTGTCTATAACTAAATTCGCAATCTAAACATTTGTATAGCTTTTTGACAGTATGAATATATTTGTGGCAATTTAAATATGGTTTTTGTGTAAAACTAGAATTGCAGTCTAAACATTTGTACAGTTCGCATGCTGAATATTTGTATGGTACTTCGTCATCATGAATAAGTTTGTGTTTATTTAAATTACATTTATGATTGAACGTAGACTCGTATTATAAACATTTGTATAGTACCCCCAGAATGTTTATTCAATAAATGGAGTTTTGGTATATTTGGTTTTAATTTAATTAAAATATTGTCTTCAACACTGAGACGAACTTCAATACTGAAAACAAACAAGTATTGTCAATACATTTTCAGTATGTTTTCATTTTCACTAATCTATGAAATAAAATTTACACGTACCATGTAATTTAATGTTGTGCTGACTACCTCCACGTGATGCGTTTGGAGACTCCTCTTGAATGAAGTCACCTGTATCCATGTTTCTGGTTACATCTTGTAACAGATTTCCTATGAAAAAATAAGCTCAGCATTCTTAGTTAATTAGAAACCTAATACAGGCTGTGTCACCATTGATGCCACGAAGTTTTATGATGAAATCGCATTTATTACGTATATTACAGTATAGTGACAATATGGGCTACAATTTGAATATACAGGGTTATCCAAAAATGGGTTGCATATTCAAGTTAACTTTTTTCTTGTGGAACAGACTATTTATGATCGCATATTTGAATTGTTCGTAAAAAATAAGCTAAACTTTTATGAGGATGTCCTAAGCCTAAATTCAGATTTTTCTAAGTTATTTCGATTTTTCTAGCAATTGAAGATTCTGGAAATAATTAAATATCTCACAATAAACTTGTCTCAAGAAATATGCTGTCAAATCTAAATAGTAGATTATTCCTTTACTATACAGATTATACAGAGTGCGCATAAATTTTTGTTCCGTTACTAGAACATAAAAACTATAATTTGGGCTTATTTTAAATTGAACATCCCATATTTGAGCCGCCGAAGAACTGGCGTCACTGACGTTATTACACGTATCGCCAGGCTCAAATGAAACTGGGCGGGACACGTGGCCCGGATGACGGGCGGAAGATGGATAAAGAGGCTGCTGGAGTGGAGACCTCGAGCGGACAAACGAAGTAGAGTGAGACCTCGGACTCGCTGGACAGACGATATAAAGAAAATCACGACAAACTGGATTCAGACGGCTCATAACAGAGAAACGTGGGCAGAAGAAGGGGAGGCCTATGTTCAACAGTGGACGCAGAGGGACTTGATGATGATGATGATCCCATATTTTGTAAGCTACACCCAAATCTATTACTTTTAAGCTATTTAAGTATTTTCGAAATTTCATAGTTTTTTTTTCAAGCTTTAAGACAAACGTTTTCAAAATGCTTATGCCTTTTACTAAAGTTTGAATGTTCTAAAAATAAAACTAAAATTTATGGACACTCTGTATAATGATTTTAATAATCAATCATCATGTATGTTAATAGAATGATTTACTATTTAGGTTTTACCGGAACTTTCATAGAAATAAATTTCTTGTAAGATATTTAAATCTTTGCAGGATCTTACATTTCTAAAAAGAATCGAAATAACTCAGAACATCCTATATTTAAGTATAGGACATCTTTATAAAAGTTAAGCTTATTTTTTACGAACAATTCAAATATGTGATCATACAGGGGAAGGTAGCCTAATTTGGACCACTAAGATATCCTAACACTGCTGAAGTCTGTGAGATTTTGGATAGGGATCCTGTTATACGTAGATGTAGGCGAGGTTAATGCAATCGTGATTGTGAAGAAACGCATCGTGGTTATATTGAGAGATAAGTAATTTGTTTAACTCATCTCTCGACGTAATAGTGAATGCCGTTAATTAGTCTAAACGTAAGTAATTACAAGTCTTATTATATCATCACAAAACTTACTTATTTATCTATAATTTGCAGTTACAATTTTGTGAGGTTATGTTAGATTTAGGTTTTTGTATAATATCAAACATTAAATATTTAAGTTGCCCAAGTTGGACCGAAAATAGTCGCCGAAATTGGACCCGTCCAATTTCGGCAATGACATTTCTTTTATAAGCAAATTTAAATTGAAAAAATATTTTCAGTGTTACAATGTTAAAAAGAGGACACTGTGGACTATGGTCTGAAGATGATTTATTGTTTGCTATTGCTGCATACAAAAATTGTGATTATGGTTTGAATGAATGCAGTCGTGTGTATGGAGTTCCTAAGGCAACTATCAAGAGACATGCTGATGAAAAGAACTCTGTTCGCAATAAAGTTAAAGCAATGGGTAGACCGCCGATATTTTCTACAGATATGGAAAAAATTATTTCTGAGCACATCCTTCACCTTGAAGAATGCTTTTTTGGTTTAACAATTAAGAAAGTCAGAAAACTGGCTTTCGATGTTGCAGAAAATTATGGCTTAACACATAGTTTCAATAGAGATAAAAAAAATGCTGATAAAAAATGGTTCTACGCAATTTTGAAACGAAATCCCCATCTTTCGCTCCGAAAACCCGAAGGAACCTCACTGCCGAGAGCCAGAGGCTTTAATAGAGAGAATGTCAATCATTTTTTCGATCTTTTAGAACGGATTGTCGATGAGCATAAATTTACAGCCGGCACTATATTTAACGTGAACGAATCTGGGTTTACCACCGTGCAAAAGAGTCTCCCAAAAATAATTTCTCCTAAAGGAAAGCACCAGATAGGAAGTCTAACAAGTGCTGAACGTGGCGTCAATACAACCATGGTATGTGTAATTAGTGCTGCTGGTTTATATATTTCACGAATGATCATTTTTAAGAGAAAAAAATGTCACCCTGATCCTAAAATTGGAGCACCTTCCGACAGGATTGTTACGATTTCGGACATGGGATACATTAACTCAGATCTCTTTGTTGAGTGGCTGAAACATTTGCAAAAGCATGTCAACTGCTTTATAGATAATAAAGTTCTCCTATTGCTTGATGTTCACACGATACACAGCAAAAATTTGTAAGCTTGTGAGTTTGCTAGAAAGAATGGAATTGTCTTACTTCAACTGCCTGGCCATACCACCCACCGTTTACAGCCTTTGGACATAGCATTTTTTGGTCCTCTACAGACTTATTTTACACAAGTTCAGGAAACGTTCCTTCGCTTATATAAGGGGGATAAAATATATCAAACGCAAATATCAGAATTACTTAATGAGGCATATGGCGGAGCGGCCACTCTGAGAATTGCAGAGAGTGCCTTCAGTGCTTTCGGAATTTGGTCGGTGAACAGGCATGTATTTACAGATGAACAATTTGCACCAGCTGATGTTCTGGAACCCCTGTTACAAGTTCTAGCAGTGGTGATGATGAAGATAGTAGTGATAACGCACCCCAGCACAAGAACAAACGATTTTAGATATTGCTTGAAGAAATATCATTGTGAGCAAAGAAAAATCCATATCCAGATGGCCCTTCGTCTTCTCGTAGTGCACCAATAGCCCAGAAAGCAGTGGAAATAACCAGCAGCCCTTATAAATCACAGTTAAACAAAAAATTTAAAAAAATAAGTTCAGCAAACTTTAACAAAATGCAGAAAAATAAAAAAGAACTGGTGGTTCATGGTTTTGTGTATTGTGTGAAGAAACCAAAGAAGAAGAAATGATACAATGCATAAAATGCCGCACTTGGATATATACTCGGTGTGCTGGAGTTAGTGCTGAAATTAAAAAGTACTTTTGTTGCAATTGTCGTTAAGAAAGCTAATGGTCCAAATTAGGAAACCGGTTTCCTTATTTGAACCGATGACACGATTTTCTTGAATTCATTTTTCACGGTTATAAATGTTTTTTAAAATTCAATAAATGGCATTATTTTGAAGGTGCACTTCATATCTCACATGCAAGCTCACTCTTCCACCTAGTGAAAGGATTTTGGGGACCGGTCCACTTTAGAGCAGATGTATTTTTCGAAAGGTAAGCCAATACTTGTTTCCTACGTACATCCAGAAGCGATACTTTTTTGTGCGAATTTGTAATTTGATACAGTATCCAAGTATTTACTACGCTTATATCAAGCATGTCTATTCCACTCATGTGTAAATTATATTCTTGTTGGGCACAGGAATTTGAATTTGCTTTCTGTTCTTACGGGAGTAGCGTTTAGTTTGACCCAATGGATGTATACAACTGTAATTAGTGGCAAGTGAAACTGGCTTGTTATCAGTCCATTTTAGAATAAGGATTTCATTCTATCAAATCTGTATATTTCCGTTACTTTTCTATTCCCATCTTCTTGCTGGTAATCAATAGACACTTCTGCGTTCGGTTTCCATGGACTGTCCCGGTGGCTTTAATTCTCATCACTCTTATATGGCACATTAATTCATGACTGGTAAAGAAATTATTGAAAAATTGCTCATGTTTCTCATACTGGTCGACGGGTATTGAAGAAATAAGGTTTGTAATAACTTGAGCACTCAGTGGTCCCTCTATGTTCTCAATTTTTTCACAATTTGTCTCTAAATTATATAAGTAGCCACTGGAATTACACAAACACCAGAGTTTGTAACTAAACTTGATAGATTTTCCACGCATATACATTTTTGCAGAATGTCGACCATAATATCTAACTATCCTCTCATTAATAGATAAATGGGAGTGAATCACATCGAACTTAAAAAAGTTCTGTTTCAGAACTTTGAACATTTCATCGTTTTTATCAAGTCGTGTATTGT
>WYDF02278583.1:0-17340 GCA_009867245.2 Adranes taylori | reverse complement strand
GATTGAAAGTTATGAAAAACACGTAGAATCGAATTATCAAATAAAAAGTATAGCATTCCATTTAAAAAAATGTATTTCGTGTTCGCCCTGCAGTTATAGAACAGCCTATATACATGAAAGTATTTTTAGTTTGTGTAGCTTAAAGCCCTAGACACTTCTGCTTTCGAAATTTTTCTCCATATATTATGATAAAGGAGCAATTTCACTTGGACACACTAGTGGGACACCGGTATATCAAAATTACGTTGAATAAAACACACATACAAATACTTACAAATTCTTATACTATGTAAATACGAGTAAAATACAAATATTTAATTGCATAATTTAGTATATGTACAATAAATTTTAATCCTAGCAAATAATTCAAATTGTTAAAGTAACATTATAAATTATCTAATTACTAAGTAGTCAGCAACATCAGAACTCTAAAGAAATGCACTAGATCAAATATAATTCACTCAAATTGACGTTACTTAGGTGTGTTCATTGAGATTTACAGTAAAATTTTCTGAATTTATACAGTTGTTAACCTTTCTTTATATGTCGTACTAAATATCTTTTTTTTTGTTTCAGGTAAGCTAGTAATTTTAATATTCAAGCAACTATGATTCTTAGCAAAAATAAAACTCGTAAGTAATGAAATTATTTATTTTTTTCTTAAAAGTTATTTGTAATATTTATGCACAAGTTTGGTATGCTTGTGTTTGCTATTAGTATGAAATTTTTGGCATAAGGAGTTTTATACTCATTTCTATTAAATTAAATAATTACAAAGGCCTACCAGAAATTTTTTTTTGCTTCTTATGATTTTAGAACTGATTTAAGCCTATATTTGGGGCGCAGAATCTAAAAATGAAATTATCTTTTCTCTATCTGTTCTACTTTTTTAGATCAGTGTTTTTTGAACATGCAGTTCTAACTCCATTTTGTGCAATTCTAAAGCACATACAAGTAGTGATTCCTGTATATTTGCCGTATTGTCTACCAAATGGAGTAAGCATCCGGCTACTTAAGTGACCTTCAATGCCTTCAATGCTAGAAGGAATTGACTTAGTTTGTGAGTTCTCGCCGTGCAGGCTAGATCGAAGATATTTGTGTTTAAGGAAGAGTTGTTATAAAGTTAACCTAAAACATACTGTGTTGAAGATTATTGTATTTGAGTTGTTGAATAGAAAGAAAATGACTTCAAGTAGAAGATGTTGTGCAAATCTTGTTTTGCTACATTTCCGGAGAACACACTATCTTATATATTTTGGTGTTAGGCTTGCTGATCAAGATAAAACCTGAGCATTGAGTCTGCACCTGAGTCTGCAAAAATGTTTACGACTGGACTACCATGAAAAGAAAAAATCTAAAAATTCAACGTACCGATGATTTTGAAAGAAAGTAAAAACCACTTTGATAACTGTTAATTCTGCCTAGTAAATATTACTGGAATCAATCGAAACAACCTTAGCAAGTGGACTTATCCTGATTTCGCCTCTGCAAAGAATTCTCATTAAGTCTTCCATAATTCGTATAATTATACCTTTATTTGTTTCCTGCATTCTTTACCTTCGTACTGTTCCGTTTGGTCCTAAAAATTTGGTCCTGTTGTGGACTGTGTTTATGTACCAATGAGTGATTGACTCCAAAGTAATGATTTTCATTATAATCACGCTCCTTAGCCTTGACCGAATTCACTATCCTAGTGAATTGCGGGTTAGGTTTCCTATATTTCGAGTTTTCCTCATTAGAATATTACCTATTATTCTTCTTTTCGTGCTTACCACCATTCCTAAACTGATTAGCGATTTCCGTAGTCTTAATGTCACAATAGGAGTATTTCTTGGATATAATTTGCCTGCTTATGTTTCCTATTAAAATATATATCCTGTTTATTTGATACTAAAATATAATTCCCATTATGCCTGACACTTGGTTTCCCTTTAATACTCATAATTTCTCGTTGGTCCTAATTTAAAAACTCCTTCCTTAAGTCTGTTAAATTTATATTATCATCTACTAATAAATAGAAAATTTCCCTATACATGGGAAATAACCCTTCTCTAACGATATTGCCCGTTGCGGCGTGAAGTATATTCTCTGAGTGAAGGATATTGTCCTTCACTCAGAGAATGTGCGATGCTAACATTTCACCAGAACCAGAGCTCTGTGAGGACAAGTATTGTCCCTCTGATCACCCTTCTGATACTAATGAAACTCACAGTGCTTATGAGCTGTCAACCTGTCAGCTTCTGAATTTCTGGCTTTCAGATTGCATTACAAAAATATACTGGAACAAGGAATCACAATTACCTTTTACCGTACAAGAGAAAAGGGTCTGCTACCTGTTTTCTCTCAAGAAAACAACTTGTATTTTGTCACGAAATTAGAGGACTCGTGGTAAACATGATTGGCGCCTATTTACTGAGAGCTTGAAGTGAAGTTTGAAATGAGTCCTTCTGCACCAGCGGTCACCAAACTACGCCACAGATTTTCATCCGGCTCTTCAAAAATTCCCGATTTTTGTATATAAATTATTCATATAGTAGGAAATATTGATTTGATAAAATTTCATGATTCCGTTGTAGATTCACAACTATTTATTTCAATTCTTAAATTGCGATAAGACAATCTAGTACGGGACCCCAAGTGAAAGAAGTATAGACCTTTAAAAGATTCAAATTGACTTAAAAAAGACCAGGTAAGGGTAGATACATTTCTGGAAATGGTGATAAGCCTTCTTCAGTACCATCTGCTTTTCACATAGCATCATTGCATTGGCTTATGAGACCAACTACGTGACACCACCTGGCTTAGTAAATCAATTTGAAAATTGTTTTACATTATTGACATACGTATCACTGCGTGCCTACATTATTATAAGATCTTATGAAATTAAATACAGTTTAAGAAGCAACCAACGGTGAAATAATCTTTTAGGGTGGCAACGCATCCAAACAATTAGGAATTATTGTGTTTTAGGGCCTTAGACAATTAAAGTTACCCTATCCAGCACGTTGACCATCTCTAATATATACTAGAGTTGGAGAAGACCATCTCTATTATATAATAAATTTACTAATTGGGATGCCTTCATTACTACTTTCTTGCCTTTTAATTATTTGTATGGTGGGCCTACATATAAATACCCAAGCATTATAATAAATATTTTCCATTATAAAATCAAATATAAAGTAGATTTGTTTATATTACATATATATAAAAATTAATATTCCATAAAATTGGATTTCAATAAGAATTTTTTTGTTGTCCGGCCCTCGAAGTTTTTTTAAAAATCGGTCTGACCCTTTTCTCAAAAAGTGGTGACCAGTGTTCTACACAATGCGAACAAATATGGTTCAATACCCGTTGCTCACGTAACGAAAATGAAAGACACATACAAAACTATAACTTTGGTCTTGGACAACATAAAGTATCATGAACATCAAAGGGTGATTTGTGTGGACTTACAAATGCTAAACTTTCTCCTTGGACAGCAAAGTGGCTGCACCAAATATCTTTGCTTCTAAGCCTTTGAGATAAATAAAACACATCACTGGGTTAGAAAAGTGTGACATAAAAGAGAAAACATGAACTTTTGGGAAAAGAATGTCATTACCAACTCCTTAGTTGAACGAGAGAAAATCATCTTGTTGCCACTACATATCTAGCTGAGACTTATGAAATAATTTGTAAAGACTCTTAACATGAACGGATCTTGCTTTGCTTATATAGAGAAAAAAATGCCTCAATTTAAATTATAGCAGGAATATTTATGGCACACAAATGAGACAGCTTATTAAGGATCCTGCCTTCGTAGATTCGATGAATAAAGTTGAGCGAAAACTCATTTGTTGTAGTTGTCGGAAATTTTGTCGGCAAATGCTAAGTTGAAAACCATGTCTAATTGTTAAACGAGATGCTTAACAATTTCAAGTCCCAAGCAAGCAAGATGGGATACGCACATGATGCCAGGTTATTGCTGGACTTTTAAATAGGATTGTTCTAAATTACATTCAAGAATGTTATGGAAAAGAAACTTCTGAAGTGTTCAATGACTAGTTGGTTTCATCAATAACTTTTCGTCGATCTTTTTATATAATATTATTTGTATAATATAATAATAAAAGTTCCTTGTTTATTTTTTTTATTTGATCAATGGATTTAACTTAAAGTAGTGTAAGCTATATTTAATTAAAATATTCTATCTTAGAAATTTGAGCTGTTAGGTAAAAACTAATGCCATATTTGAATTCAGGGCATCAAGTTTATACGAATTCCGCTCCAAATACCCCGACACTAAAACAGATGTTGGCCTATGTTATATAAATGTACTTCCATATTGATATTTTTTCATTGTTGCAATCGATTTCATTTAACGCGTCATTAGGTTAAAGCTTGATGTTGCGTTAAGGGAAACCGCTCGAAACATCATGTAATTTATTAAGGAACTATATTTTTTATTTATACAGAAAAATATATTTCTTTGTTATGTATGAATAATTTTATATAAATATTTAATCAAAACATATTTATTTATTCAAGCATTTACCTCAAGCAATGAAATCATTTTTATGAAAGTAATATTTGAAGTCGTAAAATCAATAAGAATTGTAAAATTTCTAATCGCAAATATTGCTAAAGGCTGTTAAAACTACAATCAGTGCAATAATTATTGTATTGATTGCAGTATTTAATTGCAAGCAGAATTTTTTTTGCCGTTTTACGGAAATTTGTTACTTACTGAATACTTGACTATACGCGTGTTTTAGAGCTACAAGTAAGTACTCTTATAAAAATATATACTGCGCTCAAAATAGGCTCAGAAGGATCAAAAGTAGAAAATCTTGGTGAACGTACCAAGGCGAACAACTGCAAAATTAATTATTGTGCGAAAAAGACATCGAGACACAAACCAAATTATTTGCTATCGAAACAAGCCACTTTGAAGGTAGAAAAATGTCGTAGTTCAAAGTGGTACAACAAAACAGCTACCTGAGAAGAGCCGATTAAAACACAGATTAAATTGGTTGACGTTATCACAAAAATACTCTGGCCAAATTTGAGATGAGCCGGAAATTTAGTTTGTCGGACCAACAACCGATGGCCTAAACGCATATCAAAATGCACGAAGGATGAGATAAGAATGTCTGAACACCAAACATCGGATGACATAAAATTCAAAACGCCTAAGTTTTAACAAATCGCGATCATGGAAGGTTGGATAAAACGTCTACCATTTGAAATTTATCGGGCAGATATTTTATTCAGAACGATAATCCTATAGTTTCAACAGGCAGCGAACTTGAATGCAATCATATTTGAAGCCCAGAAAAAAGGTTACACAGTATATCCGATGTTTCTTGATGTTGAGAAAGCATATGATCGAGTTTGGAGAAATGGGCTAATCTTCAAAATGCATGCATACAGGTTTCCAATTGAAATAATATTTGATGTTTCGTGGTAAAACCCCCACCCTGCCATTATTTAATACAGTAAATTATGAAATTAATATTTCTTATTATTTGTGTCTCGAAAAAATGTTTACCCCGTCTGGGACTCGAACCCGGACCTCTTGATTGCTCTTCCAATTGAGCTAACGAGCACTCATTCGAAGACACAAATAGTTTTTAATATGTATTTGTTTTCCGTATCTATTAAGATTGGAAACTTATATATCAGGATTTGTTTTGGCCACCTGTTTGCTACCGTCGATCGATTCATTCGGTAGCAAACAGGTGGCTAAAACAAATCCTGATACATAAGTTGCCTATCTTAATAGATAGGAAAACAAATACGTATTAAAAATTATTTGCGTCTTCGAATAAGTGCCCGTTAGCTCAATTGGAAGAGCAAATCGAGAGGTCCGGGTTCTTCGAATAAGTGCCAATATTATTTAATATTTATGTAAGGAATATGCGCAAATTGCAAAACTTAAAAAACACACAGAGATGTTACAATATGCCGATCACACTGCACTCATTACAAATGATCGACCCCATTATACATACAAGAAGTAGATTAGAAAAAGGTTTAAAAATTATTAGGGATTTCTGTGATATTTGTAAGATTAGGATTAATCCTCAAAAGCCAAAAATAATTAGATTTGCACAGTTAAAGAAATTCAAGGCTTAGATGGCGTTGCAGACATTGCATGTAATTTTGTATACTCCGTTTTTGTCTAGTGTGTCTGTTTTCATTTTCGCGTTGCATAGTAGTTCTGATATTTTATTCTTAGTGTTTTAACCGCCAAATTTGTTGAGTAATTTGTCTGCTCTTTTGTTAATTTTGCCTTGATATGTAAATGTTCTATAGGTAATTGGGTTGTTTTGTTCGTTTGTTTTTTTTTGTGTATTTTCTTTTTCTGTGTTGCGTTTTTCTATTTTGTATTGTGTTTTATTTATTATGTCTATGGGGTATCTGTTGTTTTTTGCTATTTCTATTAGTATGTTTTGTTCTTTTGATTTCTCTTCTAGAGTTAATGGTAGTTTATTCATTATGTTTATGTATGCGTTGAATGCTGCTTGTTTGTATCCTGGTGAGTGGTGAGAATCTGGAGGTCGTATGAGGTCTGTATATGTGGGTTTCCTGTCCAGCTCCTTTGTCTGCTTTGACGACTGTTAGGTTGTTGTCTGATATTTTCTTTTGAATGTTTTTCGTTGTATGTTGTTCCTTGTTAAATATTTGTTTTTTTCTGGGTGTTGAGGTTTCTTTCTTGGGATTGTTACGCCAAAGGGTTGAGCCAAAGGGATTGTTACCGGAAGCTCTCGGATCCGGATGGTGGTTGGATTAATTCTAGTTCAGCGAACGCCGAAACATCCTTAATTTCTTGATGCGGCTGACATCCACTCGGAATCGTGCGATCTGTTTGACTGAAGTGGTAGACATGAGAAACAAATGCGTTGTTTTTTTATGCTAGTCTTTTTGGATTGTTTTTATCCACGGCTCTTTTTAAAAATCTTTTCGTGTTTTTTTTTTTATATTACGACTGAATAATGCTTATTTTGGTTCTCTCTCCTGTTAGCAATCTATCGAGCTCATAAATCTAAATAATAACATTCCTGTACTTGCCTTCCTGGATGGTATGACATCCATACAGCAAGGTATGAAATCCATACTTGCCTTCCTGGATAGTAGAACGATGTGGTTCACTTAAGTAGGATTCTGACATTGATGACGAATGAAAGAGTCAACCACATTTAATACATTTATTATTAAATTAATAAAAATGAGTATGCATGGTTACATATAGATATGAATTAGAACAACGAATATACGTACGTTAGTACGCATGAAATCTAACAGAGCATTGTCTGACATTAAATACACCGAAACGAAACCAACTATATATACATCAATGCGCTATGCAAATGACACATGACATACACACACTCGCCATTCACACTCAATCAACCCATAAGACGACAGTTTACACATATAACTCACACAACCAACAGCTTAAACAAAACAAATAACAAAATTGTTACTAATTTAATTATAATCTAAATTTATCATAAATCTTTGTAGTTGCCTGACGATGGCTATTTCAAAATAGGCGAAACCGGTCGCAAACTATATAAATAAATAAGGAAGTACAAACAAATTATTTAATTTTAATATTTTAGTTATATTTTAGAAATATATACAGTACATTAAAGTAAAACACATTAGAGACCATAATTCGTTGTTTCATCAATTGCAGATATTCTTTCTTTAATATACATTGTATGTGAAGCATAAAAACTAAATTTTTTTACGATCACCTTGAACCCTGCGTCTTTATGTTACACAACACTGCGCACAAAATATATACAGCATAATTAATATGTGCGGAAGAAACATTATTATAACATGGCACAGTAAGAGGTGTGTGTCCTCCTTTTGCGTGAAATAATATTTGGCCAATGGCCAAGCCAATTTCATTCACATGTTATACTTTTTTTATACGCTTCTTACCGACTCTTAATGCCATGTTTACGGCAAGTGATATATTGAATGTTTAACCGAAATATATCTATATTTGACATTCGTAGTAATTTATTCAAAGTACCTAAAAATGTCTATTTTCGTTGCGCTATATGATTTATTAAAATATTCTCGGCTCTACGTACATTTTTGCATTTATTTGCAAACGTTGAATGCTTACACCAATTTTTGGCCAAAATGTAAGGGGCTAATTTCTGTTAGTGTATTTAGCATTTGGTTTCGAGTGTGGATGGGAACTTAACTAGGGATTTATTTCGGAGGAAGAGAAGTTTAAGGCATATATTAGTATTCTTGTATTCTCATGTCGAATTACTGGTAACATGAGTAATACAAATTTCGAGGGGGACGGGGGTGGCCTTTTTGGCTGAAACTAGAGTCGCATTCTAAACATTTATATGATTTTTCTCTAGTATGACTAAGCTTGTGTTTATTAACTTGGCTTCTTCTTTAAAACTAGAATCGCATTGTAAACGTTTTTATGGGTTTTTGCCCTTATGAACAGGTTTGTGTTTATTTAAATCATCTGTTTGTCTAAAACTACAACCGCATTCTGAATATTTATATGATTTTTCGCCAATATTTACAAGCGTGTGATTGTTTAGAAAAAATGCCTGACTGTAAGTAGAACCGCATTATAAGAATTTGTAAGATTTTGAACCCGATTGTTTTGTTTTAAATTACTTATTCGTCTGAAACTAGAGTCGCATTCTAAACATTTACATGGTTTTTCGCTAGTCTGAATAAAGTTGTGTTTATTTAAATCACTTGTTGCATATTTTCATTCTAAATACGCCACTGGTTGATACCTTACAATTTTCTTATATTTATTTAATTAAAACATTCTCCTTACACTTTCAATTTGATCTTTCACGAGCAATTTTTGTTTCAAAAGTTATGAGCTTAAAAATATAACACGTCATTAATTATTAGCATTCAAAATTATGTATAAACATTCGTTCCTCTCTAAAAGCTGCAATAATATTTTTATAGACTAAAATTTTTTTAGTCCATAACTTTTTTTTTGAGACAATAACAGTTTACAAAATTTCACATCGGCATAATTCCTACGGCAGACATTCTGAAATTTTATGACTTTTCAGGAAGCTATTGATAGAAATCAGATATCCCTACATCAAGTTATTTTGCTCTGAGTCTATAATCTGATTGCATTTTTATTATTCCATCTGTAGGATCTCTTTCTTCGGACTACATCAAAGATGAACGGGGCTGAACATATTGCATAGTGCAAAAGATGAGAACGCAAAGGATTTTTCTTGAAATTCTTTTTAAACAATGTACTTTTTTTGGCAGCGGGGCGCGTTCCGGAACTTTGAAGATATTTTGTCATATATAATTTTTTTTTGTAAATACATCTTGCAAAATAGTCTAAAGACAAATTACATTGTGGCTATTGTCGAAAAAATTTATAGTTGTCGATAAAATTTGTAGAATAAACATATTGGATATCAGACACAAAGGCGTGCGACAATTTAGACTAGACCCCAGAAATAACAGCGTGACGTTATCATGGCGTTTAGAACGAGTTTAGAAAGGTAAATTCTCGGTGGGACGGTGGGCGGGCTGTACACTAGCCTTCAGCCGCCATATTGGTTTCGCTGCTAATCGAATTTCAGTATTTTTGATAGATCCGCACCTGCACATTTTTTGGTCAATTAATTTTTATACCTTAGTATCTAGTTATTTTTATCAACACGATGATATACGTGCTCCGCCATAGACTCCGGTGCTGAGCCTCACCCAGCCCCTCGGTGCAGAGCTCTACTCAGACCTCCCAACTAGCAGAATGTAGGAACAGGACTTCACTTAGACTGACCACACAGACCCCATCTAGCAGACCCAGGTGTAGGGCACCACTAAGACTCCGGTGCAGGTCTAGGCTTTCCGTCAAGGAGACTTCTGATTTAGGCGTCTACTTGATTTTGTTCACCTTAGCACGGATGTAGCAGCTGGTTTGGGACTCCACTTGATGTTGTCGATAATTTGGCCGCAGACCTCCAAAACGTCTTTATGCCACCAAAGAGACCAACCGGATGCGTGCCAGCACCCTAGACTCCATTTATCCCAGGAAACGCGACAAACGTCGCCCGCGGAACCACAGCAAAAAATTTAATGCCTGAAAGATGGGATTTTTATGTAAACTGTTGGAGTGACCCGACCCATGCAAGTCTTCCTTTATTAGATTAGTTTAGTATGACAACATTAAGGCGTCAAGACTAAAGCAAACCGTCGTATCAATTTCAAAATAGCCGCCTGCGCGCTGTATGGGACAACGTCCAAAATTCAAAACTTATCAAATCAGTCTATAATTGACTTGAGCACTAACAAAGCAGACACTAAGAACCCACATTCGCTATACACGAGCAATCCCATGCTAATCCCTTACATTAACAATACAAAAGTTAACAAAAATCTAACACAGCATTTTGCTTGTATCTATGACCAGAGCCAGTCATCACGTCAACCGACAAGATGACCTCTTCCTCGTTCTCGAAAATTATTCCCATACTCTATGCTACCAACCAAAAATGTCGACTCAAACAGCGATCTTTCCAATAACGGCAGTATGGTAGCGTTCCAAAATCCGGAACATAACGGACGACTTGATCATTTCAATAATCCAAAATCCATAATCTTCTTCCAACGCCGGAAAACAACGACAGAACAATAGAGTTAAGCCCTAGAAAATGATTTTTTCAAAGGAAAACACCACAGGAAACAACTTACTTACATCACGACGAACTACTCAAAATAACGGTACGGACTAAACTAATGGGCCTCCCTTTATCTGCCGAACAGTAAACGCTTTGTCTTGCCAATTCAGGCGGACACGAATATTTTCACCAATTAATGAACGATATTTATAAGGACATACCCTAAAGACACAAGTAGTCAAATCCGTCAAATCCTACCCTAAAATATCACACATATTTCTCTATTTAATAACTATTACTGTTCAATAAATTCTACCAAATAACAGCATTGAAACCAAAATTAAGAGTCAACAATCACAGAAATACTGGGAGGAAATAATCACTTAAAAGAAGACAAAAGGATCAACTAAACCAAAACACCATCTCCAAGAAAAATTAATCAGGTAAGAAGTATGCAACTTTCCGAAATGCTCATGAATAACACAATAAACCCAATCATTCGTCTTTACTTAATAGGTTTATCAAATTGCTGGCAAAATCTAACTATTGCTAAGAAAACCAAGGTCACATTAACACTATGGCTAGAATTATACAAAAATTATCTTACAGGCTATCTTCAACATTACATCCCTAATTATTATAAACTTCTCACTGTTTTGGCATTCTCTGACCTTAAACTAACATGACTCTCAAAGGAGCATGTTACAAGTACCACTATTTTCCATTTAAAATTACGTAATGTTATATTATTTTCTCTCGCAGCTATATATATATATATATATATATATATATATATATATTAGAAGATCCTGCTTTGTGCATTTTAAGCCATTTTCAAAGTTTTTTGATGAACGTATTCGCTCCCATGAATATATACACAAAAATATCCAAGTAATGAATTTTAATAATTAATATGCAAATATGAAATTCCAATTATGGCTCTCAAAGTTGTTGAATTAAAACGAGGTTACGCTATAAAAAGCAGCACCGAATGAAGTAAACGATAGGAAGGAAACCTGCTACAAATGTATGTAGATGTACATGCCACAAAGAAGAAGTAACACGATGTACTCATCTGACCGTGACCGTTATTTCATATCGCGTAACCACGAGTTGTCTTATTCGTTCTGGCGTTTCTACCTTTCTTTCAATTCCGTTTGCAGGTTAGGTTTACCTTGATTCGCTATCTTCCTCCTTGCCGGTTTATAACTATTTCTCGAATTCATCATCATCTTTTTTTGCTATAGATTTACAATATTAAATAGGTACATTAACCTGATCCAAATATATATATATATATATATATATATATAGCAAACTCTTTATTTTCTGACTTCAAGAACTATTATTTTAAATATATAACATCACTTTATTTATTGTGGCAAGCCAAGTAGTAATCTACAAAGTAATGTGGTCTAATAGTTGAAAAGATTAAGTCTTCTCTTGTTCATGATTGCCACTCGATGGAAGACAGATACCAACTTTTGTGCAAGGAAATGTTCTCCAAAGCTCTGTATTTGGGTCTATCGTAGTCATACTATCTCTCACTAAACAACAATATTTATTGCCTTGTCACGTTATTTTTAGAGAGACTTTTACTCCCCAACGTGACATTGGTAAGAGGGAAATCTTTTGAATAGTGTAAGTAGTGCTCCCCTCTTACCTTCAGGTACTGGATCGTACAATACTTAGAAAAATGAGATTCATTTTAATACTTACTTGGATTTATCGATTACTAATAAAGTTACAGTTTATATCATAATATGTGCAGTTATAATCCCCCCCCCTGTCTCAACCCATTTTAAAATAAACACAAGAGTTTGCGACTGTTAACGTTGGGCGTACCTATGAGATGTAATCATAAATTTATCTAGATAATTAATGGTGGCGCGCAACCCTTAACAATCACAAATTGTCTTCTATAGTTCAGGCTGATAAAATAAAATAAAGTTGAAATAAATGTAGGTGTTAGAATTGCTTTTACGCAGCATATATGATATTTTTGAAAATTGATGTGTTAATTTCTTCGAAAAGTGCTTATAGACGTTTTTAAATATTCAAATTGCTTTAAAAACCGTTAGTAGCTGTCTCACTGTTAGTAGCTTCTTAAACTACATTTAATAGCAATATCGTATAGTTAACGTAGGCATTCAATATTAAATAGAAAATTTTCAAGTTGGTTAATCAGTCTAGGTGGTAATGCAGATGTTAAACGCAGGCCTCGCAAGCCGGTGTAATAATGCAGTTGCAAAGTAGAGGGTTTTGACGAAGGCTTCACCAAATGTCAGAAATGCGCGCATCCTTTACCTAGCTTTTTAAAGAAATTTGAATATTTAAAAACGTCTATAAGTTTTCGAAGAAACACAGCAATTTTCTAAAAGAAACTTGTTTAAACTTAACAAGATGTATTGATAATAATTTCAAAGTTGCATACATGTAATCAAATTAAATATTCATTCATTTAATTAAAAACCGCCACTCAAAATTAATACAATGTTATTCATGCTCGTTTATGTTGTGCTAAGAAATTTTCTAATAAATAAAGAAGTATTTACAATTTCTGTTGATCTTCCTCACAACTTATGTTATAATTATGCACAGTTACCTTAGGAATTCATTTTAATTTAATGTAAATTAATTCAATAAATAAACTTTTTGCTAGCCGATTTAATTTAATTGATGACTGCATACTCAAAATAATTATTTAATTTATTACCGACTACTGTATACTGCAAGGCCTCATACCTAATTTTATTTCCGATACTAAATTCAACATTTTAATTTAATCATGATTTGATTTGGAATTAATTATAATTTAATCTGAATTAATTCATAGATTTATGTTCAAAACTCGGAGTGGCAAGGGTTTTGCCTGTTTTACACAAAAATCCGTTTGTGTGTGCTCTGTGGGAGCTTTTAAACCTTTTTGGGTAACTAATTATTCTACTATCGTTACGTTGAAATCTCTCACTTCACTTGCCCTTCCTGTGGTAAATTGCATTCATCTCATGCATTTCACAATTTACGTCATCGCTTAGTTATTGTCCGACGGAAAGATTTTTTCACATACATTTTTATACTGAAATTCTAATTTAAACAAGATGCAGTTTAAATGTTTTTAAACTATATTTTACTTCATCAGTAGAAGTTTAAAGGAAACTACGTAACTCATTTGTCATTTGCCATTTACCATTCGTGTAACTCATGTATCTAGCACACAACATACTTAGATAATAATAACCTTTCACAAAATCTATCAATCCCGAATTATTTACATAATTTATAAGTATCAAATGCTCAAAGTTTGTGCCGTCCAACTAAATTTCAACGAGAACAATTTGCCTCGTGAAAGTATTTATCATACATATAGTCTAAATGCTTTCCGACTAGAGAAGGAAGGGACGATTTACTCCAAATCCCGCCAAAACTAAAGCTTTTTTAATTCAGCATGCCAACTACATTCGGAACAAACCTTACGGCACATCTTAAATTCGACTATGTCTATGGGCATGATTCATTCCAAATTGGGGTGAGAAGTTTCAACTGTAATAGAGTTAGAAAACGAGCTAATCTAACATAAGCCCTTTGCGGGCGTCTTGGACTTTTAACAAAAAAAAATATTTTCTCATGGGATTCTTTAGTTTTTAAGATGAAACTTTGTACTGAGTTTCAGTCTTCTAACTTGAAAGTTTGAAATTGTAGGAACCTCCAAGAATTTTACTTTTAGAACATTGGCTTACATTCTAGTTAGCTACAACCACTTTGCATTAGATAAGCTTTGCATAAATAGATTCAAGTAAGAGTACCCTCAGGTTTTGTCGATTTTGTGCAATTCGACTTTGGCTATGAAATTTAGATGGTTTCCTGGCGGAAATGGCTTTTAATTTAGTCATACTTTATTTGCACTTTTGTGGCTTATTAAATCTTCAGTGGAGAACTTAATTCATTCCTTTTCTCAATAATTAATTTGCTTTTAAAGTCACGCAAACAAATTATCGAAAGTTTTCTGTATTAATATAATTGTAGGTTATCGTACTCATAATATTCGTTCTACTTCTCTGCCACTAAGCTTTTGAAGAACAGTTGTATGAAGTTTTTATTATAATTTTAATCGTTATCGAATAGTAAACCAAGAAATTATACGCATCGGTGTTCTAAAATAAAAACGCTCATTATTGGCTAACTATGTTACCGAGAATATGAATATGTAATGAACTTTATTTCCAATTATGGGTTAATTTAGTTTAGATGCTTTTTCTCCATTTGATTCATTGGATTTGTTCTTAGGTTTGTCCGAATGAAAACACACAGTATTTTTAAAATAATGATTTTTTCATCTTTTATATCCCATGTATAAGGGCCGCAATGATGGTTTTAGAAAAGCACACTAGATGCCGCCTTTCAGATATAATTAGTATTTTCGTAAAATAAGAAGAGTGACAACAGAGATTAATTCATTTACAGGGGGCGTTTAAGAAAAAACATTTCTGGTCAAAGTCTAAATTTAGATTAAGGGATGTTCGAAGCGCATTATTAAACTTTTGTTGAAATTTCGTGAAGATCGATCAAAATTGGTTGTTGTTCCAAAATACATTGATGCTGTGCTTGATATATGTGATGACGTGGGATTTGTTGATATCATCCAAAAGTCGCCTGCGCAGCTGACGTCTACAAAAGAAAACATCAATTTGGAAATACATTCGAAGAAATACAGTCGACCTCAGGTACATATTATGTTGACCAAAAAAGTCGGCCTCCAACATCTAATAGTTTGGCCACTCCTGATCTAGATAATGAGCCAGTTACCACCAGGTTTATTATTATTGCTTTCTTTTAAACATTTGAATATGCACATCATAATGTTTGTAGAGCTATGTTTATGGTAGAACCGGAACATACCACTAATCCATTTGTATTCCTACAATTACATGTGTTGTGCGGGAGTGGAAATCATATATTTCATGCCATATGAAACCTTCAATCTGTTGGATGTACGTACTATAAATAGCTATTGCTAATTTTTCATTTAACGCCTGAAGGCTTTTCATTCATTATTGCATGCTTTCTGCAAGCTGTGCAACAATTTAATTTATTAAAAATTGAGCAATTGAGCCAGAATGCAAAGCAAAAGCATGATGCATGAATAGCAGTGATTCTAAAACTATTAATACTAGATACAATATTCGGCAAAAATATACAATACGGAGAAAGAAAATTGTTTGTTTTATAATTTTATAATAAACGATTTTGGGGATTAATGAATGTATTCATAAAGAGTGATTGTGTTCAAAGTAGTTTATTACATTTGGTTGTAGTTTTCTTGTATTTTCTGGCCGAAATAGTAACTTCTTCAATATGCTTCAAATGGTGTGAGATCAGGTGAATAAGAATCTTGGTTGAGTCACTAGTCACAACCACTCTTTACCAGAGGTTCGTATGATAATGCTACATCTACAGCAGGAGGCACTGAAATTAAGTTTTTCCTATGTATTCATCATCAATTCATCAATTTCAAGAATCCAGTTTGTTTTCCCATCATATTAGGAACACCATCTGCAGCTCACAATGTAAGTAATTTTTTGGGTTATATCTTTGGAGGTGCTTTTGTAATGCTTTACAACGTAATATTTTTTCAGCAAAATCACCTTTACCAGTATATCTTATGTAAGTTAGTACTACGGTTACACTGTCTTTGTAAAATGATTCGTCCATTTGAACTGAGAATGAGCTATTTTTAACTTTACAACAAGTTGTATTTCAATATCTTTACTCATTTCATCTATTCTTTTGCTACCAGTATTGTTATTGAGGGGCATACAATACTGTTAGCAGAAGAACTGTTAACAATACTGTTGCTGTTATTTTTCATGTCTTGGTCATCTCTTTCCAGAACTGTTTTAAAATATGCCGATATTGATGGTTTTATTAAATTATCTCCCATGATCCTATAAAATAATTCTTCCCAGATTTAGCAATCAGTTTGATTTATTCGGAATTAGTGAGCTTCTGGGTTAAATGTTGTACGAAATGTGGAATCAGCGAATCGGTTACTTTTTCAGATTCTAATAATTTTGTTGTTGTTTGTATAAGATAAATTATAGTAGTGGTTCGTTTCCAAACTGTAGACACACACATTTTCACTTTGCCTCCTTGAACAATCTATTTGCCCCCCCCCCCCCCTCATGTGGAGCGTGGGCCCCATGTTGGAAAGCTCTAAATCAAACATTGTAATATCTGACAACATTTGGACTTATACATCCGGACAACGAAAGAGAATGATCATCGTTGAGAGCCAGGATAGCAGTATGATACGAAAAATGTCAAATACACGTCACACTTTTCGAATGTTAATAATTGCTAGCCACTGGCAGCATTCGGCATACCGATAGTATATTGAATTAAGTTTTGGTATGAATTATTCGTGCATTTGTTAATGGGTATTTTGCATACGTATTGTCTATAACAATATTATGAAGTTCATATGTCTATTGCGTGAAATAAATGTTTTTACACTACGTTGTGTAAGAAGAAACAATACGCTTCGCTACATTGCTCCGCTAATCTTAATATTTTCTTATTTAATTGCTCTAAATCAATATTACGTTAGTATTTTGGAGTATACATGGTGATTTATATATATATTTCTTTTTTTTTATACGGTAAATTATAATAGATGGTTCGTTTCCAAACTGTA
>WYDF02278572.1:0-17340 GCA_009867245.2 Adranes taylori | reverse complement strand
AATCATTTGATTACATTTATTGCATTTTGCTTTGTCCTTATTAGTGGAATCAATTGTAAAATAAAATCTCCAATTTCTTTTTGACGACATTCTTTTCTTTAATAACCCTTTAATTTTAATATTTAAAATTTTATATTAGTGAAATAATAACTAATTTTTATTGAAATGTAATTAAACATACTTTAATTCACAAACAACCTGCAATCATTTGTTTATTTAATCTTTAAATTTTTTATTTTCGTAACTTTTTAAAATATGTTCATATAAAGAGCAAACTGTAAAGACACAAACGCTTTGACTTCTCAAATATTTGTGTTGCACAACTCATAATGACGGAGACAAGAAAGTCAATGGTTACTTTGTTTAATTTTATTAAGTGAAAATAAAATAAATTTTTTAATTTACTAGTGTTAAAAATAATCCCGGGAATTGACTTTTTTCTCGGGAAATCTCGAATAGATATTTTTGGGGATTTCCCGGGAAATCGAGAACGGGAAATCCCGGGAGAGAAACCCTAGTTTTCTCTCTGATGAATATTAATTTTTAGTTGCGCAAAAAAGTTTTCGTTCATTTTGAACAGTTTATTAATATTAAGTTTTTAAAATTGCGTAATAATTTTTAATCTAACCTCGTAAGAAAATATCTAATTCGTCGAGTTATAGTACTTCTTCAAGTACATTAAGAACAGGTTACTTAGGCATGGATTTTGAATTGCTTTATTTCTAAACGCGTAAGGCTAATAACCTAAAAATGAATAAGAGACGCGCTTAAACTATGCAGGATTTCTCTAATTATTTGCATTTTAAGCATGCGATGATAAATATTATTAATTATTTAAAGGATATTTACATGCGAATGCATGATGTAAATAATCGCATGCCAATTTTCTATACACTTGTTACTATAAAAACCCTTATAAGATTTTTTTTATTAAGCACTCAGCAGGTTATACATTTTTAATGATGTATATTTCTTCTTAATTAGAACATAAAAATAGATTTTTATCATTCAGAGCGAAACTAATGAGCAATACCTTGACGCTGAGATTCAGTAATATTAAAAATAAACTTATATACATTTAAATTTTTTGTTATTTGTAAGGAAGTATATAAAGGGCTTTAGAAAATACTTATATATTAGGGGTGTTTTTACGGCTAGTACAATTTTCCATGTACAATTTTCCATCTCCCTCGGTCCTCACAATCCAGTTCACCTAATCGTGCTTCCTCCATGGTTTGGTTTATCCTGGAGTTTCAGCTGAATCTAGAACGATCCCTGTTTTTTCTCCCATATGGGAACCAGTCGTGAATACTTCATGACCAACTTTCGTCGCTCATCTGCTTTAGGTGCCTAGACTCAATAGCATCTATGATATTATAGACCAAATCCATTCTTGGTCTGATATTAACTTTGGCGACATGTCCAAGTTTGGAATCTCTGCAGCATCTTCTGCAAAAATTCATTTTCGCTGCTAAAAGTCGCTGGCGTTAGATGCCTCGATTCAATAGCATCTATGAGATGCCTAGTTTTATCTATGAGGTGCCAATAGCAACTATGAGGTGCCAATGAGGTACCCATCTGCTTAAGGTGTCTTGATTCAATAGCATCTATGATGTTATAGACTATCTATGATCTTAAATAGACCATCCATGTGCATCTGTGATGTTAAATCCATCCTTTGTCTGATATTAACTTGGGTGACATGTTCAAGTGTGGAAGCTCTGCAGCATCTTCTACAAAAATTTATTTCCGCTGGTAAAAGTCGGTGGCGTTCTCTATTGTTTAGAACCCAAACCTCTGGACCATATGTTGTTGTGCTCTTTAGCAATGTTCCCTGTAATTTTTTGAAGGCTGTGCAAATACATTTTCTGTGCAACTTTGATAGAAAATTAAAACTTTTGTGCGCCACAACGGCCGATAAAGTATATATAGACTACTATATATTTACTTATATAGACCTACTAAACGAAATGGTTATTTTTTAAAGACAACAGATATATTTTAATGATTAACAACACTATATAATGCCAATTAATTTATTTATTGAAATAATCAATTTTGTTTTATTTATTTATTTATTTTAGCTATAAGATAACTTTTCTAATTCAATGATTCATTTATATAAACTCTAATATATCTATATTTTCACTGTCTATTATAATGTTAATGTTTTTATTTTTCTTCTTTCAAAATAACAGATCTTGTTCTCATAGTTTTTCTCTGCGATCTTTCAAATTTACCCAGTCTGAATAAATCTTGTCAACATCTATTGTTCCTCCATCTTGAAGGTGATACTTAAAACGCAATAGCATTTCCAAATATCCTAACAGTTGGTGATTCCTTAATTTGGTTTTCAAACTGTTCATCAGGCTTGCTATCTGCACTGGAAGCTAAAAACTTTCTACCAATATCCATCACTTTCGCCAACTCTACAAGTTGATCATTGTGAAACGCCAAAGTCACCATATCTGGAAAGCTGTTTATCACTTTGCCTTTGACTTTATCTGAAACAAAAAACTTGAAGTCATTGTGTTGCTGCATAAGAACTTTTTCATCCAGAATAAATTGGTTGCACTTTGAACAAAGTGAACGGATGTGTTCAGTTCCAAATTTATAATCGCACCGTACTATTGTTGTTAAGTCAAATGCAGACCATTCCTCAAAAGTTAATATAGAGTTAGTATCTAATGAAACTTCTCCACAGATTTTTTAAGAACATTTTTAACGTTATCGCCCCATTTCACTGTGTCACCAAAATTTGTATTTTGTTCAGTTTACATTGGGCAAGATGAAATGCTTCCAATGGTGTCAATCCTCGTTTTTGAAATACCATTGTTAAAGAAGTTAGTTTAGATAACAGAACATTCAAAACTTCCAGAACTATGTGGAATTGATGACTATTTAATTTTTTATAACAGTACGTTGAAATAGGATCATTAATATCATTATTTTTCTCTTCAAAGTATTTTAAGAAAACATCATAAATTTGAATAATTGCGTGAAGTACAAACTGTCTAGATCACCAACGCACCTTGTTCAGAGGTTTAAGAGCAAGTGATTCACATTCAGAAGCATTCACCAATTCTTTAAATTGTGACCATTTAGTGGAAGATCGAGAAAGTATAGTGTAAACAGTTCTCATGGAAGTTTTAACTTCTTTCATCAATTTTACTTCCTTCCATGAATCAGAAATCCCGAAATCTTCACTATGAGCAACACAATGCTGCTATATTAAATGCGGAACATCTGTATTCAATTGTGCTGCAACGCCGTCTAATCTGCCTAATATCACGGTGGCACCAGAAGTAAACACAACCATTTTATTCAGGTCAAGATTATGTTTCCAGTAAAACTCCCTGACGGCACTTCTCTATTGATGAAGCATCACATGTATACGACTTTAGCATTCCACGAAAAGAAGTTTTCATTCTAATTCATCTAATTTTGTATCTTATGGAGATTCTTCTCTGAATAGATTAATTTTCTTGGAACCCCGTCGCCTGTGCTCACAAAAACTTATAGTCCCTGCTCGGGCGCCAAAATAATGTTACGACCTTCCCTAAGATTTGCGACGTATCAGGATTAATGAGGTCACAATAATGGCGCAACTTATTCAGATTAAATCTCTTTTGGATTCAAGTCTCGGGCGCCAGGTCAAGTTTTACGTGAGACCGCACGTAGGAACTGATCTTCGTTCGAATACCTCAGTAAAACTAGTAAGGAAACGAGTAGATTCACGAGTAAATTAAATGAACTGAGATGAATTTACTAGTCTAGACTTAAAATAGAGTATTAAGTATTTGTTAACAGAAATGACTATGTTCTCATCATAGTTGGTGTATCATATGCTGCTGATGCAACGTTTGCCATAAAATTATCTTGGACATTCATATTCATAATTTCCCGATATACAAACGCATAATTTTTGCTTCTCCAGCTGTCGGGCATGATCACGTACTTAGCCATGTGCTCAGTAATATTTTGAACAGGAAGGATAGAAATATTCATGAGAACAGTTAGCAAGACACAGTCGATTAGAACCTTTATTTGTTAGGGCGTAGAACGCTTCCGTTCATTACTAATTTTCTCCTTTTCAGCGGGGCTCTCAAGGAACTCTTTAAACAATTCTCCTCCAAAATTTGGATTTTTCCTACTACGTTTTATAACAGTTTCAGAATGAGATTTATTAGACAGAGGGCGTTTTAAAAAACCAAGTTTCCACACACCATCCCAATACTTGCCGTTGAAAACTCTCCGATGGTTTTTGCATCTTGGCAATGCATACAAACTAGTCCGCCATATTCATAATTAAAAATTTCATACAATTTGAGACTTTGGCGTTTCCGTTTCTACATTTTATTTAAGCCATTCAGGGTTAATACCTGCCTCTGAACTGTCACCAGCATTGAACTCTTATAAATAGGTACTGCTGAATTATAACCTCAGACTTTCATGCATTTGTATACTAGAAGATAGAACGCTATTGGCCGATGTCAAATTGGCACGAAATAATTTTAGCAAAGATAGAGTGACGATGGATAATAGATTTATTGATGTTTCTGAGGAGTGGTATTTCTAAAATCAGCTCTGATTGGCTATTCTCTTTTTACTCCTAGTAAAAAGAGAAAATCTGTGGCTTTTATTTGTCTTAATTCATTACTCTCTTTGCGTTTGGTTGTAATAGAGTTTACTCTTAGAACATGTTCTAAACTACTCTACTTACTCCTAGTAAATAGTAGGAGTATAAAGAGCAACAAAATATAAAAGGTTTACTAGACAGATGTTATCAATCTGCTGAATTTATTATTGAAAAAATGACAAGTTTTAACCTCACGCATTTATTTGTCCGTTGTTTAGATTGTACTAAGAAGTCAGTTGTACAAGGTTATGCAAGAAGAATTTAATGTGCCAACCAAACTGATCAAACAAATAAGAATGACGCTTGTGGCAACATACAACAAAGTAAGGGTGAAAGGCGAGCTGTCAGGGGTTTGAAGTTACAGGAGGCTTGAAACAAGGAGACTCAGTGTCGACTCTATACACTTGAAGCGGTCATGAGGAAACTATACCCGTTAACCCAGGAGGATGTATATACAGCAGAACATGCCAACAGTTAGCGTTTGCAGACGACATTGATTTAGTGATTAGGACAGAATCATTAAAGGAGAACCTTCAAATATTTCAGATGGAAGGAAAACCGATGGGTCTAGAAATAAGCAGAGAGAAGGCCAAGTACATGGTAAACAGTACAAATGCTACTCGGTAGAGATACGTGAAGAATTTTGAAGGGGTTGAGAGATTAGTCAAATTTAAATACCTTGGAAATGTGATAACAGAAGATAATGACATCACTACTGAAATCGAAGCTAGAATGATGGCAAGGAATAGATGTTGTTACGTCTATCTTAATGTAGTCAAATCATCCATCGTTTCTAAAGAATTGAAACTAATAGTGTATGCAACTATCACTAAACTAGTCGTCACCTACGGTTCGGAAGCGTGGACGCTTGCGAACAGGAAAGAGAACACATTGAAAGTGTGGTAGCGGAAAGTCCTTAGGAAAAGCTTCGGAGCAAAACGGGATGAGGAAGGCTGGAGAATCCGCAGCAACGCTGAATTAGAAGTATTGTACCAGAACCCATCCATTATCAACGACATAAAATCCAGCAGACTCAGCTGGTTGGAGCATGTCGAGCGGACGGATGGATCCAGAGTGCAAAAAAAGTCCTAAACAACCGATCAGAAGGCAGCAGTTTAGTAGGGTGACCACGCAAAAGTGTAAGTTAAACTTCCGCATTTGGAGGAGGAAGGCGATGTCAAGAGACGAATGAAGTAATCAAGTTGTAGTGGCGGCCAATGATCTTAATGGTTTGTACAGCCAACTAAAGTAAAGTAAATATCTAGAACCAGTTCGGATTTAGTCCTTAACGCCACGAGTGTTTCTTTTTTGTTTTTAGAGTAATAAAAATAAACAAAGCTAATGCTAACATAACCTAACTTCCAACCTAACCAAAAATAAACATTATCTCACTTAACTTAACCTTAACAAAATTCAAAGCTAACACTAACGTACGGTAAGGGTTAGGGATATAAGAAAGTAATTTGTATCTTCCATATACAATATACATATACGTATAAGAACGATATAGCATTAATGAAATGGGAATTTTTTCAATTCTACCTTAGTACGTCTCTTATTTTCAAATCACTGCAATACTTTTAAACATAATTCAAAGAGAGGTCATAAGGAACATTTTACCGCAAACAATTTTTTTTTGGTTGGTGATAAAAGAAAGGCGTATTTTTCCAGGTCTGTGCTTACGTATGGATATATGTTCCAGAACAACTCCTTCCCAGTGTACAAGATAAAGCCGTAGTACGGTGTTTAATTTTTTTTAAATCCAATATAGCGGACATGAGGAATTTTTTTTGTTCAGAAATTTTATATTCAAATTAGGAGGCTGAAATTTTGCACATATATTGCACCTTGTATTATGTGTCGAATGACAACGTCCCATGTTGTCAAATAGTATAGGAATTAAATGAAACAAAAGACGATTGGTTTTAATTTGTATTATATTATATTGGTGCTTCGCCCCAAAATAAAAAATATAGATTTAATAACAACAAAAATAATTCAACTTAAATCATTCAAACAAATTAAATAAATACTGCCAGTGTTGGTATAAAAATTAATTATCTAAAAATATACGAGGGCCATTTTTGATAAATTTCATAGAAGTTATTCGAATACAAGAATGTTTATGCAGTCAATATTTTGGTCTGAGTTTCGGTTTTTTTTGATATGGATTAGATATTTTGGTTTGAAATTTGAGTTTTTGGTTCAGAATATGATTGTTTGTTTCAGGGTTGTGCAATTTTTGGCTCGGGATTTGATATATCAATGCAAAGTTACAAAGGAAAATTATTTTACGTTGTATGAGACGTATAGACTGTGCGTTTGGAATTTAATAAACGTTGTTATCAGTAGCGGGCGCACATTATAATTTTGAGAGGGGTTGAAAATGATTATTTTATTGAGAAATTCAGTTTTAAAATTAGAAGACTGAAATGTCGCTCGTATGTTGTATATTGTATTATACGTCCAATGCAAGTAGTGCCATCCCTACAAGCGATATAGAAAGCGGTATAGACGTGGTGACATATAGAATTTTATAAACTTTTTGATATATTTCAGGAACTATAAAAGATAGGACAATTGAATAAACTTTGTTATATTGACTACCAAAGGCTCGTTCAATTTTATTTGAAATTTTTTTTCCTAAAATTACAATTTAATATATATACAGGCTATGTTTTGTTTCGTAAACTTTACGATCCATTTATTTGAAACCGGCTTTTGTACTACATTACATATCTCTGTTTCTATGAAGGTTGAAAAAATAAAACTTGTAGAAGTGTAAGACCTAGGCACCTCAATTTTGCGCAAAGCGGACACTAACAAAAAGCGGCAGTGGGTCAGGTAAAATCGAAATTAAGTCAGAACCGGCAGCAGATAGCGCTAAAGCGCACGAATTCATAAGAACTAAGGTCAGGCTGCTCTTTTAGAAATTAGCCAAAAAGAGAGTCAAGAGGAGTCATGTCAGGCCAAGGATAGGCCATGCCAAACCGGACAGCGTAATTGTCCGCGACGTTAGAAAATTCGGAGAAAATGTGTGTCAACAGCGGCAAAGCGGACATCCAAGTTGTCCGCGCCGTAGGCAAATATGGGGACCTGGGGATTTATGGGTAGGCGATTTATAGGTTAGACTAATATTGTTTACTTTACTCAAACAACAATTGTGCAAATTGAATTTAATTATAACGAGTCATAAGTTGACAGTGCAAATTAAAAGGTTCAACTTTTGTTTTATGCAAGATAGAACAAAACGTAGGACTTCCAGTATATGAGAGATGGAGTGGCGATCACGTCCACGAATTTTTGTTAGTCAATGTATTAAATTACATCTCCGAGAATTATGTTAGGATAAGGAAATTTGGATTGTCAAAATATCATTCCGTATATACACAGTGGCTTATAAAATTTTCCGAGTCATGAAAACGTGAAAATGTATGAAGCGCCATCCAAGGCAATGGTATATCGCTGGTTTCAGAAGTTTAAATTCGGTCGACCTTCGCTTCAGGATGAACCAAGGGAAGGTCGTCCTGCAACAGCTGTTGTTGCGGCAAATATTGATGCTGTACATCGACTGATTGAAGCGGATCGTCATGACACGTATGATGAGATTCAGGTATCCTTGCACATTTATCGGACCTCGATACATTCTATTTTGCATAAGCAGTTAGCCGTAAGAAAACTTTGTTCTCGTTGGATACTCCATAATTTATCCGCTAATCAAAAAGACGATCGTGAGGAAATGTTTTGTTTTGGTTACATTAGTTTATGTCAGCATATACGAGGATTGTTCGGTAACTATTTGGCCTAACAAAGAAATTGCACGAATTTGCAGGAATCTTTTTTGGCAGGAGTCTATTTTTGACATCACGCCAAAGTGAACGACTTGTGTGATTTTGTGAACAATGAGTTGAGAGCAATGATAAAGTACTTTCATTTGAAAGGCTTAAGACCAACTGAAATCAAAGCAGAGCTGGATTCTACATTATTGGAATCCGCTCCTTCGTTTTCAATGGTTAAAAACTGGAATGCCGAATTTAGGCGTCGTCGTAGGAGCACAAATGATGAACCCTGTAGTGGACGTCCAAAAACTGCTACTGCCCTGGTTATAATTGAAAAAGTCCACCATATCGTCTTTGATGACCGTCAAGTAAAATTGCGTGAGATAGCAGACATTGTGGGTATCTCAAATGACAGAATTTTAACTGAAGAATTGGAAATGAGAATATATTCTGCGCTTCGGGTGCCGCAGTTGCTCACATCGGAGCAACAACTAAATCGTTTGAGTGTTTCTTGCGAACTTTTGGCACATTTTCGCAATCCATAGGACGTTTTCGCAATCCGAAGAACTTTTTACGCCGTCTCATAACAGGCGATGAAACTGTGGTCCAAGATTACACTCCCAAAACCAAAGAATAGTCCAAACAATGGACACACCAAAGGTTCTCCAAAGGAAGCAAAAGCAGTTTTTACAGCAGAAAAGGTTTTGGCAACTGTGTTATGGGATTCTCATGGAATTATTTTCATCGACTACTTAGAAAAGTGACTACTTAGATTGGCGAGTATTATGCCAATTTGTTGCAACAATTAAGCGAAAAATCAAAGAGCAACGGCCTCCTTTGGCAAAGAAGTAAGTGCTTTTCCATCAGGATAACGCACCTGCCCACAAGTCTGCAATTGCAATGGCCAGAATTAATGAATTGGTATTTGAATTAGGAATTAGTGCCTCATTCGCCCTGTTCCCCAGATTTGACCCCCAGCGATTATCATCCGTTTCCAAATCTGAAAAAATGGCTCGGCGGTAAGAGGTTTTCGTTTGACTCCGAGGTAATCACTGTTGTAAATAGCTATTTCGAGGACTCGAATTCATTGACCTACAATGAAGGCATTGGTAATTGGGAATATCATTGGAATAATTGTGATGAGCGAGTATGAGACTATATTGAAAAATAAAATGTTTTTTGTCAAAGAAAAACATCGCGTTTTCTTTGTGAGGCCACGTAGTTACCGAACAATGATTGAATTTCAATTATACCACGCTATCTGTGTTAACTAATCAGGCAATCGCTTTTGCGTAGTACAGCCAATCAGAGCTGCGCTTACACACAACTGTAGGACGAAAAGAAATTTCGCTTCAGTGGTTACTAGGTAAAAAATCGCTTATTGAAATGGGTCAATAAATAGCACGCTACGTAGTCGGTGTTACATTGCGAGGTGTTCTCCGTTGGCTACTTGTAAATGACAAAACTTATAAAACTTTTGTACGCTCTTTGTAATTTATGTGTGCGCGCTCGGCGACTTGTGTGCGCGCGCTGACGCGCACAGCTCAGAGGGAACACTGCTGTCCAGAATGGTTTTGTATACGGTTGTTTTTGTTTTGTTACTAATCTTTGGGTTCCAGATAATAGAAAATAACCTTTATGTCATTCGTTTGCCAGTTGCTACTTTCTTTTTAATATCATGTTCTTTAGTTTCATTACTGGTAATCGTAATGTTTAAATATTTATATTCTTGAACTGACTTTATTCTGCCCCTTTGCAATACAATGTCTATAAACTGATCTACAATGGGCATGAAGGGCGTTTTTTTCTATATTGATCTCTAGATTCATTGGTCATATTCTTCTAGAAGCTTTTGTAGCCTATAGGAGGTATCGTCGTATTCTTCTGCGATTATTAGTCGGTCGTCTGCAGACAGTAACGAAGTTAGGTAATTTCCATCAATTTTTCACATTTTTTTGAGCCAGTGTTTTAGTGCGTTGCTGAAATAAATTTTAAAGTGTATGCAAAAGACAGGACCACTGTCGCAATCCCTTCTGCATAATGCTTCACTACACTACTACTGTTTTTGTATAATCTCTTGAGGACGTTAGCTAATCCTTAAGATATTACTTAACAATGAAGGTCCGGCGTAGGATTGCAGAAGGAAGAATTACAGCCTCTCTAGATTAAAAAAGTAGTGACTTTCTCAACTTTCAACAATTTACACATCGATGATAAGTAAATTGTTTGTACTTGCTTGCAGTTGAAAAATAATTTGATTTCTTTGTTATCCTCTGATGATTCAGAGTGATTTCTACAATTAATAAACAAATTTTGGGAAATTTATCCTCAATAGAAAAGTTAGACGATTTAGTTTTGGTTTTCTTAATTCAATTTATTTAATAAAAGCCCAGTTTTTTATAATATAGTCATATCAATTAATTCGTTTAAGATAGAAGCGCAATCTAATGTGAATGTAATGTTTCACATTCGAACTGTAATTCAAATAGACAATATCATGAATACTAATTGCAGACATAGATATTCATTAATTGGCTAAATAATTTATTTAAAACCATTTAGTTACATTTAACCGTTCCGCATGTAAAATTGGTTTCAGGTTAGATGTTAATACTCGTGCGTCTGATGTTCTATTACTTGCTGCGGTCCAACTGAGATCCTATTAATTAAGCTACAAATTAAAATCTTTAATATTTATTGGTATTACTAATAAGGTAAACGTCGACTAAAATTGAAATTGAATTAATAACGGTTTCTAACTGTATTTTCTAGTTTTACAAATATAACGCAGCTTAGTTAATGAGAATAATTTCAGTTCTACACATTGGACTTCTACAAATATTCTTTTACATATTATATCCAATAGATATATTGGAGATAGTGGGACGATTTAGGAAAATTAAAGTTATTGAAAGGAATGCTCGGCACGCCTTTGCTGCACACCATTGACGTACATTTCTAATCTAATCTACTGCTCTGCAGTGTATAGTAGTTTTAGGGATGATAGTAAGGGGCAATGAATAAATGATAGAAAGCAATATAGAGAAAAAGAAGGTCATGTACGAATGGCATACAGCTATTCAAGAAGCCAGGGTTCACGTATTGAAAAAGTGGAGAAGAGTTTAAGTGTGGTAAAAATGCAAGGAAGGCAGAGTAATATGATGAGTGGAAAGTACAATAAAAGATTTGAGAAAACAATAAATGTATCTAGAGAAAGGAACAAGTGGACGCAATGTATTTGGGGCCGATTAAAAAAATTAACTGCGAAATTGAGGTGTGGTAGTGAGGTAAAATGGAACTAGTATTGGATTGAAGAAAAATAGAGAATATATCGAATATGCAAAAATAAGGAAAAATGGTATGAATATTGGGCGAAAGGATTTTCAAGGTGTTGGAGTTAATCTAGGAGGAAGACTAAATTAAAAAGGAATCATGAAAGTGAAATTAGAGGTTACAAAAAGGAGGACTAGATAAAAAAAGGAAGAGGAAGACAAAGCATGGAAAAGAAAATTATAATATAGGTATGTGACAAACAATGCTTCGTTTAATTATTTTGATTGACTGAGTTGTTTAATGACTTCTAATACTTCTAAAAGACTTTCCACACCTTCTAATATATATAAAATCCACATGAAATATAAGTAATCCCTCATTATCTAACTTCACCAATCTATGAAATGATTTAAATCTTAAAATCGATAATTAAAGTTCATTTTATACAAAGATAAAGATCCGCCCCTACAATCAAATACTTTAAAAATCTGAATGGTTCCACTACATAGGCCATCTATGTATGGAACTGATTGATCCATACAACGATCGAACCGGATAGACTAAACTAATATTGACCTGTTTTTTTATATTGACTTTTAAACATTTAAGTTATTATTAAAATATATTAAGTATATTAACAAATCATGGTCTATTTTAAGGTCGTATTGCGTTCTATAGCATATAACTTCTATCATAAATATAATTATGGAGTCATAATATAATTAAATGACCCTAAAACTTTTATTACAATATAACTTTGATTATAATGACTATTTTGTGTAATATGTTATAAACTATGCATATTCAACTCGGTATTTCACATGTAGTTTTCATTGTTAGAAAAATAGTTCTCATCGTACACTAGGCCAAAATCTGTTTATCGCGACTCCAAAGACACTCAATTAAATGTCCTAACTCTAGCAACTAAAGAGGATATCAACATTGAATATTTCTTTACGGATGCGCCATGCCATTTATCATATGCTGAAAGTCAAAGATTTACTACACACTACATAAGCAAAACTCTACCTATTTAGTTGTGACCTATTACCTCCCAAAATTAAAATCTGGACCCAATGACATAACATTGACATAACAATTCCTAATTTGCAGTAGTATTTGTTTTGGATTTTATGAAATGTAAAATATTTGCTTCTATAAGTTTTCTAGTATGTTGAACTATCCTTCTACTTATAGCGCCGTTCCCTGCGGAGGTTGGCAACACAATTAGCTATTATCACCCGAAAAACTCTCCCCATCTCCTCGTCCGAGCCATCTCCTCAGTTCTATCAGTCATGAATTTTGGCATCGTCCTATTGATCTTTTGTCCTGGGCTTTCCCTTCGATTATCAGTCGGAGGATTTTACATATTTCACCATGCATGATGTGCCCGATATATTGCAATTTCAGCTCTAAATATTTGTCCATCATACTGAGGACTTCGATGTTTGTCCGTCTTGCCATCTACGAAATGCATTAATATCTTTCGCTCATAATAACATAAGAGAAAGCCCAGAAAAAGAAATTCCACATTAAAAGTTCTATACACATGCCTGTAGCATAGCTGATGCTTTAACCAATAGAGATTTTGATTTGTAAAAGCACATGTAGAAAACGACCAATACTACAATATCTACTACACGTGCAAATGAAATCTCACACAGTTGTCCTCTGTTTATTAAATCTAAAATATATGCAATGTTGTCCGCTTGCAGTTCTACATTATACAGTTCTTGTGCTTCCTATTGTTAATAATATTATGACTAATTTCTTTATTAGACTGAAATGTTATTTATGTTTGAAGAAAATTATTTTTAGTTTTCGAAAATACGCACAGGCTATAGGATTATTAATATAATTTTTCGTTGTTGATAAAAGATTTGTTAAAGTTTGAGTTTTATTTTGTTAAAGGTTGAGGTATTGAATTTTACATAAACTAAAGTTTTGTGAGTTTTAAGTAAACTAGGAACGACTCTAAAAAAGTTGATGGAAGAAAAGTTGGAGTGTATTGCGCGTATTAAATGCTTACAGTTGTGAAAGCATTTAATTAATAAGTTTTTAATCATGCTAGGTTTTGAAATTCATGGAGCGAATTCCGAATGAGGATAAACGTAGAACAAGGAGACCAGGAACTGCCCTGGAATAGCAGGTGAAGTAGGACAATACTGGAATGGCGTGTGGGGCCAACACACCAACGCGATGGTCGGATGATATATGAACGATCACCGCGAATTGGATTCGGGACGACAAGAGCCGAGTAAAATGGAATTTGGTAAAAGAAGCCTATGTCCAGCAGGGGACGAGACAGGCTGTTTGATGATGATGTTGATTTGGATGATTTCCACTAACTATTTTATTATGAGGCTTGCTCTAGTATTTAAATTACTAGACCATAGCTAACTTTTCTATTAGCTTCATCTCCTCTAGTACTTAAATTAGTACTTATATTCAAATAACATATAGCTTTGAAGAAAAACTAATGAAGAAAACTTTATAACTGTTTATTATCGTGTTTTGCATTCAATATCACTCAATCCTTTATGCTATGAAGGAACTTATCATATGGAGTTGTATATTATTTATGTTCAACATTATAGTATTTAAGAAGAGGAAGATCCACCAAGTCAACATGAAATTGTTCTGAATATTGTTTGTTGGCAAAAAAATTTTCTTAATTGTCTGGTTAATGGTTTTGTAACCTGTCATTTTTCTGGTACTATCCTTAACATTCTTCGCCCAATCACTTGCCATATATGAACGGTTCGTTTTTGACCGACCAAATCCGCGGAATTAAATTACAGATTATTCTGCGGATTAAATCTGAGGTCTCTCATTCTATTGCCATTTACGAATGTGTCTGGCAGATTTGCTTTATCAAATCCGTTTGTCTATGGAGTACATTTCTAACTTTCTAAAGTTGATAGATTTGCGAATATTAAGATGGTATATTTTGAATTATTCGTTGTATACAAATGTGGTATAATGTATTGTATCAGCTATGTGTTATGCATTTGGACGAATTAACACCTTTTACAAATTGAGATGAATCATTAATGTATTTACCAATGAAGCAAGGGACTTTAACAATCAAAGTTCACCTCGTATACTTGCATTGGGGTTTTTTCTGAGAAGCTCCGGACTACCCTAAATACTGCCTCTACAGTGATCTTAATAGAAAAGAGGACTTTAACAATCTTGTTCACCCATTACAATGATAAGTTCTTCCATTATTGTAGATGAGAAATAGTTTTTGTGCTCCTTGTCGCGATTGGCTTGAGTTTCGATATAGTGTGCAAGAAAGTCGTGCTACTAGGCGATGAGTTCAAGAAGAGCTAGAAACTTTCATTTCTAGGTGATCCAACCAATTAATTTAAATGCTAAGCCAGACGCTTGGCAATAAAGTGAATAACACTTGTTTCAGCATTGATTTTCAATAATGTTCTATACTCTCGATCCGTTGTGTCAGCTCCATGTCACTTCGCCAAATTGTTTTTAACCTCCTATTGAAAGCAATTGTAGCCTTCGTGGACTGTTGATGACTCTGTATACGTTCTTGTGAACGTTTCCAATCACATAATCAATTAGATTGAAGGAGACAAGAATAACCTAGTTACGACTTCCTCATTATGATTTTGATTACAGAAGAGCCCAAGCGTGCACATTCTTGGAATATTGCGGCCCTTTCTAGGTTACTGAACCGATTGTGCAATGAACAAACTTTCATCACAATACTGAACTATTGATAGACCCGTCTTCAGTCAGTATTTCCGAATCTGGTGCGAAATAGTGGATAGCCAAAGCCCAACGGCATTGCCCCCTGGTGGGTCCTTAACTTCAACTTCTACATAAAATGTGCCACTATCAGCTTCCATTTGTATATGTTCTTCAATTGGATGCGTTAATACTTCTGCATTTTCTTTGTCAGGATCATCAGCAATTTCTCCTGAAGCACTTTCAGGTTGATCAGGTTCTGCACAGTCATTACTCTTTCCGAACTTGTCTTGGTTGGACTGTGAAGAACTTGTCCAGTTTTGTTATTTTCGCCATTTCTTCTGCTGATTCTGTTGTTGCTTCTTTTGCTTTACGTCTTTTAGAAGCCTCAAACTTCCAAATTTACCATCATTATTATATCAAGCGCATTGCAAACTCAATATACTGACGTTGTACTGCATTTGTGGTATTGAAGAAAACTAATTGCCTTTTTTTCTCTAAGGCTGTTTATGTTTAGTCAAGGATTATTTATCTTTTCGACATTTTATTACTGAATATTAACTAATAACTGTTTCTTCGTAATAAAGCATTTACAGCAACAAACAACACAGTCACGGAAAGAAAAACATTTTTGTTCAGAAAAATTTGAAACACCCTCTTTGTGTGAAAGTTTTGAATATAATCGATATGTTTTTCTCTCAATCTTCTTCTTCTTTTCATGCCCTCTTGTCATTGAAGGTTGGCGACCACTTTTCTACATGCGTCTCTGTCTCTCTGTTTCTCTCTGCCTCTGTCCCTTATGTTCCGGAGCCAGGATTGTTTCTTCCTGCCGATACCTTTCTTCCCCTCTACTCTGCCCTGCATTATGTTTAGCAGCAGTAGGTATTTATCTTTGCGTAGGATATGTCCTATGAAAGATGTTTTTCTTATCTCAATGAGTGTCAGCAGCTTTCTTTTGTGACCAGTGCGTCTTAGTACTTCGTCGTTGGTAATTTTGTCAGTCCATTGTATTTTCAGGATGCGTCTATAGAGTCACATCTCAAACGCCTCGAGTTTTTTGGTCATTTGAGTTTTCAAGGTCCAAGTTTCTACTCCGTACATCAATACTGACCACACATAGCATTCCATAAACCTTATTCTGATGTGGAGGTTTAGATTTTTGTTTGTGAGCATTGAGGAGTATTTGACAAATGCTTTTCGAGACATTTCTATGCTGATCTTGATTTCTTCGTCTGGATCCATTTGAGCATTTATGACTGTACCCAGATATTTGTATTGTTGCACCCGTTCTATTTGTTTTCCATTTAATGCGAGAAAAGGTTTCGTGTTTGGGTTTTTACTTATAACCATGATTTTAGTTTTTTCGGTATCTATAGTGAGTCCTACTTCTTCACATTCTGGGTTGACTCTCCCTAATAGGGTTTGAAGATCTTCTGCACTCTCAACCATTATAGCAGTATCATCGGCGTATCTCAGGTTGTTTATTAATATTCCTCCAATGTTTACTCCTTCGTGACTCTCTTCCAGCGCTTTCCGATATACAAACTGTGAATACAGATTAAACAGTTGTGGGGATAGAACGCAGCCCTGTCGGACTCATTTTGAATTTCTATTTCCTCTGTCTCCATGTCTTCAACATGCACTACTGCCGTTTGGTAGTAGTAGATATTTTTTATTAATCGTATATCGCTTGGATCCAAATTGATACTCTTTAAGTTCTCTATGACTTTATCGTGTTGGACTCTTGGAAAGGCTTTCTGGAAGTCAATGAAACAGACGTATAAACTTTTGTTATTTTCTCTACTTTTTTGCAGCAGTACTGTGATAACAAATAATGCTTCTCTAGTTCCCAATCGTGCTTTAAAGCCAAATTGCGCCTCATCTAGTTGTTCTTCGCACTTTCGATATATTCTCTGTTGGATTATTTTTAAAAGTACT
>WYDF02278561.1:0-17341 GCA_009867245.2 Adranes taylori | reverse complement strand
TTTATTCAAGTGTTGATTTATTTTATTAATTGCAAATCGTTGATTACTTTATTTTACGTATGGGAATGAATGAGCATGCCACTGGTTTACATGTAAACATTCTTAACGACCAATGCAATTTAAATAAATATAATAACTGTTTCATTTCTGCTGCCCGAATTATTAAGGCTTATGATTGTCGTTACGGGTTGACTTTTCCAGTAATTACTCAGCCACCAAGGCACAATTTAATTCAAACCGCACGTCCAATTTAGCGATGGTCCGCTCTAGTGTTTTATTCTAAATTAAGTGGGCTATCTGGGGGATTTAGATTAGATCTTTCCGCATCAATTATTCAATTAATAACTTTGCTAGAAGTAGCTGAACTAAAGTGCTATCTTATAGAATAACGAAGGCGTTCAGGCAGCTATAATTGTGAGCAGGGTATTGCTACGCTAACTGATATAAAAGCCCCTCTCACCCATGTATCGTCGGAGAGAACATCCGTCCGCCCTAAAAATAATGTGGCAATATAGGAACTACGGAGAACGAATCGATCAAAATCAAGTCGGAGTTAGAAACAGTGTGAAACTGTCGATGTATACGCCTACCACGTTAACTATCAAAGCTTGACTGCGTGTCTCATCTGAAATTGGCGACACGTAGTCAAACGCTTTTTCGATCAAGTACGTACATTTCGATACCTGGAAACTATCGTCGATTAAATTAACAATGTGATTCGACAATTGAGATCAAAGCTAGAATCTAGCAGGTTCACCGAACTTGCTCCAGCATGAAAAACTTTTCCATCGCAAGGGAGCACTATTTTAAGTCCCAATTCATTAATTTTGGGCATTTCAATCGCAGACTTGTAGGCAGATGCGTTAACCTGATGGAAAAGCACTTTCTTTTTGCCAAATGAGGCCGTTTCACTTTGATTTTGTCACTTAATTGTGGCAAAATGTTGGCATAATACTCATCATTTATTTTTTCCCCCTTTTCTAAGTAGTGGACCAAAATAATTCCATAAGAATCCCAAAACACAGTTGCCAAGATATTTTCTGCTGACAAAACTGTTTTTATCTCCTTTGGTGGCGGAGAACATTTATGTATCTATTGTTTGGACTGTTCTTTGGTTTCGGGAGTGTAATCTTGGACCCATGTTTCATCGACTGTTATGAAACGGCGTAAAAAGTCCTTTCGGCGAAAACATGCTAATTGGTCGCGAGAAACACTTATACGATTCAGTTTTTGCTCCGGTGTCAGCAACCATGTGCACCCAACGCGCCGAATATTTTTTTATTTCCAATTCTTCATTTAAAATTCTGAGCACACTATACGATATGGTGGAGTTTTTCAATCATATCCGGGGAAGTAGCAGTTTTCGGACATCCACTACGGGGTTCATCATTTGTGCTCCTAAGACCACGCTTAAATTCGGCAACAGAGTTTTTAACCATTGAAGACGAAGGAGCGGATTCCAATAGTGACGAATTCAGCACTGCTTTTATTTCGGTTAGTGTTAAGCCTTTCAAATGAAAGTACTTTAACACTACTCTCAGCTCATTGTTTTTTTCATTGTTCACAAAATCACACAAGATTTACTTTGGTGTACTGTCAAAAACAAACTAATTGAAAGATCGCTCTGTACTGTCATATTTAACCTAATACAGGATTATTCAACAGACTGATATAGAAGATTCTTGCAAATTAGCGCCATTTCTGTGTTTCAATCCTCACAAGACAAGTGTACACAAGAGACAAAATACACTCGACGGATTTTTCGTACGAATATTTCACATCAACTAATTCGCGCACAACTCGTTAGGAGGTCAATGAATAGTTAACTTTTAAGAAACTTAAAGTTAGGGATCCAATTGTATATGAACGAACAGAATATAGTTGTCGAACATAAATAACGATAGCTATCTAGCACTAGTTTGGTAGAAGAGAAGAAGCGGAGAAGATGTTGCGTTTGTCCAAGTACTGAGGATAACAAGTATTCGCAAATCTGTTAACTTTGTCACCTGGCTGTATGCAAGACACGTATTGGTTCAGTATATTCACGCTTTTACAGAAACCAAATAAATTATTTAAAAAAAAAGTACTTTTTCAGTATCAAATTCCCCAACACTCCCGAATTTATAAAGTGGAGGAAATAGTAGAGGCCCTTTTTCACGTTCAACACGTTTGTCCAAAACGTATAAGAGAACGTTAGCAATTTATAGTTATGTTTTCCTTTAAACAATAACAGTACTTATCCGTCGTGTTAATTCCGTCGAACAGAAAAACAAATCTATGAAATCTTGACTTAGTGAACTATTTAAATTGGCCGTGTGTATATTTTTAGTACCCAATCGCAAAGTTCTGCGTTTCGGTTCGAAGATACTTATCGGTACATGAGGCTCGTGAAACTATGTAGAAAAAAAAATTATATTAATTCTTTTTCTGGGTGATGACAGAGTTGTCGAATGGTTGTTTGTCCTTTTGGGACATAAAAATCAGCATATCACGATTTTTAACGATCATGTAAACATCTTGTTTGTGATCGAATCAATGTTTGGTTAAGTGGTCTTCATTTTGATGCGATCTCTATGTGCTGTTCGGAATTATTTATAATATTATAGTTACACAAATCATTAATATATAAATTTAATAAAATATATTTTTAATTGTTTCTACGTACCAATGCGGTAGCCAGAATAGCAGCTGATAGGAGGAGAAGGCTATAGATTAGTTGACTATTTTATGAGATACATTAAAAAATAAACATTACATTCTTTAATTTACTAGTTACAATTTCATGTTCAAGTTAAAATTTGAAATGTAGACGTCTTTTTTTCTGGATGCAAAAACATCTGAAACAACTGAAATAACGAATGAATGTTCGTGCGAGCCATATCTCTCTTGTGCAATTTTTTTATTCTTTTTGTAATGGAAAAGTTGTTTTCGATGGATGCCGTGGTTATAGGTTGAGGCCCTTAGGCAAAAAATCTTCAGTGAAGCTCCTATCGGATTATAGTGCGTTTTTCTAATTTATCCATTTTTATCTTCAGTAGTCAAATTCTGCTTCCAGAGTTGTAGGCTCCATATCTTCACATAAATATTTTCTGTAAAAGTTAACAGACACTATTATATCACTATACGTTGCGTTGCCAATTTTCCAAGACAATAAAAAAGAAAGGAAGTGAGAATGTTGAGTTGGACTTAAGCCTCTCATTAAACAAAGAAAGAAAGTCGTCTAAATATGGCTAATAAATAAATTGCCGGTATGTAATATCTACAATCATCATTTTTTACCTCGTACTTCATTCGGCACCTTTGAATGTCAATTATTTGGTCAAAGGCACACTCACATGGTATGCCATTTTACATGCTCGATTCAATATCATAAGAAACATCTCATCATTTTTATGTTCTATGGCTATGGCCTATATCCTATGAAATATTCTAATAGTTTGTAGTTTTGGAGTAGTCGATTCTACAGAATTCATGGCTGTCGTTACATCCAAATTTTCGGTTTGGATACATATCTTGTAAGTCCAATAAATTATGTAATTCCAAGGAGTTTATCCATTACACATGTAGTAATTGAGGAGGTAATATTCAAACCGTGTTTTGTCCATCTAGCAAACTGGATTGCTGGTTTTCGGACAAATGACTAGTCGTTGGTTTCATTTGATTCATAACATATTCTGCAGTCGTTCATAGCTTTATTTGCCGTGTAACAGTGTTGTTTGAAGTGTTTATCTGTTTCATTTCTAGTTTATTATTTAAGTAACTATTGTTCTCATGAGTTATTCTGATGGAAGTGTGATGGTTGGAAAGCATAGTGTTGGTAGGAGAAAGTGAATTCCAACCGGATGGAATCATAAGAAAGCAAAGGAAGCTATGTATGATTCAGCTTAAACATGCCTTGTGTTTCACGCATATAAAACTGATACTGCTAAGTTTAAGCCTGGATATCTCCCAATATTCCCTACCAACTTTTATAAGTGCCATAAAAATGACGTAGATCTAGACTAGGTGCCTTCAGCAAGTCACAAACACCCGGCACACAACATAAATACAATTAAGCTATTCTTTACCAATCTTGCAATTCGGAAAATTTCTATTATGCAAAAAGTTGAGTGCATACTAGGCTCAATAATATAGTTAAAAAAGTAAGTTGCGGTAACCCAAAGTAAAGAAACGAGGGCATGACCGAAAGAGTAACCGCAGTGTTTTTAAGAAAGAAAAACTGGGGGAGTTAATTAGATCTCTAAAAGGAACAGTCTCACTACAATAGAAGGAAGTCTAAGAGAATTTAACTAAGTTTTGAGTTATCCATCAGGAAACTTTGGAATATCTATAATGTTAAACAACTAGAGATACGAAATTAAGTGACGTAAAGTTCAGATGAGTGTTCAGAAAAAATTTAAAATGCTTTTCCTGGATGTACTGAAAAACTAAAGTACATCAGTAAGAAAAGCATTCACAGCCAAAGAGCCAAAGGGACTTATGCAGAGCCAAACTGCATAAGTCCCAGACAAGTGTTGTTTCTGTCAGAAACACAGTGGGTTTTTTGTTTTGCGTAGGAAGTGGAGAATCTTCAAAAGAGGAAGGATGCCCGATTGAATCAAACACTGTGGTTTTTTACCCACTAAACTCCACTCCCTGTTGGGATATTATACTTAGGAAGTTGGTGAATTTATTGTATGAGGCTTTAGGATTTGTCATCCTCTTCAGCCTGGAACTGGTGTCAGCCTGGAACTGGTGGCAGGTGTTGTTTTTGGCAGAACTACTTATACAGAACGATCAGTTGATAGGTAATTTAACAGATGGCGCTCCTACCTCAATACCGGCAATTTTAGACTTATTTTGTTTTTGAAATCAACAACTCAATTAAAGAATACAATTGAAAGCGTTACAGACTGAAATATAGTTAAAATCACAGTCACGAGCATCTTTTGCTGTATTTCGTTCGGCATGACGTAGGTAGTCGCATATTTAAGTAGGGTCATGTTTTGTCATTATCTAAAATGTAGTCGCTATATAGAACAATAACTCATCACCAGATGTAGCTATACAATTATAGCTACATCTCGTAAACGTACTTGGTGAAAACCAATGTATTTTCCAGAAAATTCTAGACTTTAAAACAGCAGAGAAATAGGCAGTTAACTAGTTAGAAGACGATGCACTGTTTTGGATGTCGAGGGGCCAATCCCCTTTCTCTTTGTTGCAGTTGCTGGCTCTTTTCAGGATTCACAAAAATGTAGAGGCGGTTTCACGGGTCCGGGTTCAAAAGGGGCCCGGAACATTACTCTCATAGAATGAAACTGAAACCGCATTTATTAAAAGATTATTCCGGGAGCGGAGCCACAAAACAAAACAATATGCTTATTTTATTCTGATAGAATGAAACTAAAACTGCATTTATTAATATTTTTTAAATATTTTTTGGCGATTCCAATTTCGGTTGCATCAGTTGAACGGTCTTTTTCCAAATTAAAGTTAATTAGAACATATTTATGAAATTTCTTGGCTGAAAAAAGATTATCAGCTTTGGTAATTATTTCCATAGAAAGTGGGGAAGCTCAAAAAGTAGACATTGTTAAAGTTATTTCAGATTTTGCACATTCAAAAGCAAGGATAATAGATTTTAGGTTTGAGGTTTGAGATGTTTTTCTTTTTTTGTTTTGGTATTTCCATTATCCTGTTATTTTATTTTTAAGTCATATTAATTTAGAGAATATTTTCTGATGTTGTTTCAGGTTTGTTACTTGTAGGTATATGAATTATTATTCTCATTATTTGATTTTTGATTGCAGTGATTGCAATATTCGCAATCAATCAATAATAAATCATTTAGTGTAATAAAGTGTAGAAATTAATATTACATTAATTTAAAGAATAGAAATAACAATTCAAGTTAGATTTGATTATGGCATAATAGAAATTTATTTAGTGAGACAATCTGTTTTTGAGGAGTTCAGGCACTTCTCATAAAGAAATATCCGAAAGCGTTGCACACACATTGTTAGTTCATTTGTCTAGATTTATGTACGAATGGTGCTTCAAAAGTACAACAAATCAGAAATACCTAAGGTGCAAAGACAGTGAAAGACCGTGCAAAGACCAGCCTCTTAGAAAGTAGTTTACACATGATGTGCAAGAAAGAACCATTAATATTTTAAACGTGCAAGTCAGTCAACTCATTCAGTAAACAGTCACATTGGTCCTCCACTTTTTCATCAACAGTTGTTGAGAGATATAAGATAATGTGTTTATACCACTGTTTCGTTCATCCGGGAGTTGTTGCCTTTCAGCCCAATATTCACAAAATAATATCAGTTTTCTTTTCCTGACTAATAGTATAGTCAGGAGCCAGATATTAAAGTCAATGCTGCCATAGTCATATATTTTTCTTTCTTAAGGTTTCTTAAGGTGTCATTTTCATCCTCAACCTGTAGTTGTTTAATGTTTTCACAATCACATACTTTTGCAGTTAGGTCTTTGTGCAAGCACCGTTTTAACAACGTCTTTGCCTCTCACGGCTAATCCAATGTTATCACCTTCTTCTTTCAGTTTCTGATACTTTTTGCTTTGCTAATCAATATCTTTGTAAAATGGGTTAAACTCTCTAGTGCTCAAGAATTTTCAATCTTTTCTTAAATACTGTACATTCCCTATTTCTTTGTAACAACGAAAATACTCATTCAAATTCAGTATTATGGTTTTCCTTTAAGAATCTACCATACCTACCATACCTATTTCTACCATACCAAAAACTTTATCAGCAGAGAGAAAGCTGTGCCCTCTCACAGAAAGAAACATAATGATTTTCTTGACGGATGATTCAGTAGCTTGCAAAAAGTAAATAAGTGTCCTTAGCATAATATTATTTTTATTTGGTGACGTGAAGAGATCGCTAATCAGTTGTAAAATACAATTACCTTCGAAATCAACAGATTTATGATGGTTAAGTTCAGCTCATGATATTTCTTGGCTTCCTTTACCTGCTTGGTTCTCGGGCTATGTGTAAAGTACCGGATTTTCAGTCTTGAAATCAGTAACACATAAGTTATACAAATTAATCTGTCTTGCATAAAACGCTTCTTGAGTGTTGAATCTGTTGGAGCTCAAAACAGTAGCTATATGTGTCTGGTATTTTTTTTGTATATGCGGATCGTTCTGTATAAGTAGTTCTGCCAAAAACAACACCTGTACAGAGTTGAAGCGCTCTGTATTATTGCTGGTTATGCAAAACCAGCATAAGCCCACTGCGTTTCTGACAGAAACAACACTTGTTCGGGAGCAGTTCGTGCAGAAAGGAACTGGTATTGTATCACAATATAACTTATAAAAGGATAATGATATTACTGGTAACAGTGTTCAGGGAAACTGGACAAGAAGAAATCTATAGAAATACGTGATGCAAAAGTAAAAGGAATGGAGCACATGAATCATAAAAACCAGCTAGTTGCTGCAAGTGTAACTGTTGCTCATTGCAGGTATTTTTGTTATATCTTAAAGTTAATAGCGAATATCTAATGTGTTTTTTACCTTCTTAGATGTAAGTTATTAAAATGTTTTTATAAAATAACACCAGAGGTTAGGGAACACACGATAAATAGTTTTAATAATATGGCTTCCAAAGACCCACAGGATTCTCACCTAGCTGAATTAATCACTTTGAGGCACATTACGAGACGTAGGCAAAGGCAGAATATTCCAGAAGAAAGGCAAAAATTATTTCACTAGTATCCTATTTATTTAAAGTTCGTTCCGAAGGAAAAAAGATACTAGTTTGCAAAATAGCATTAATTAATCTATGTGGCATTACAGCCGCTAGACTGAGAAGAATTCAGCACAATGAATGGACAAGCGCCAAGAGACTTAAGAGGACGTCTGTCTAAACTCTCATCGGAATATCATTGGAATCTTATCGAAAATCACATCAACAGTTTTCAACCCCGTGAGTCACACTACACAAGGCGCAAAAACCCAGATCGTATGTATTTGTCAGAGTCTCTAACCGTTAACGATATGTATAAAATGTTTGTGGCAGATTATTTTTTGAATATTCTTTATAATACACCAAGAGGAAATCTGAAGCAGGGAAAATTTTATGCATTACATCCGATTTTATGCAAAATCTCCTGCTCCCCATATCCCTAAAATCCTGTATTTTTCCAGGCAATTACGGTATTTTGTCTTCGGAATACATGATCACGATACAAAACGGACTAGTATGCATACGTACCATGAAGGTGAAGCCAAAAAAGTTTCGAATGTTACATCAAAGCTTCAAATCAAAGCTTCTAAATGATTTAAAGAATAGACACCTGGCCAGCCGAAATTTAGCATTACTTAGTGAGGGCTGTCCGGGTTAGAACAAAAATTATACCATGCTGAATTTTTTGTACATGCTCGTACAATGCTTGAACATGTTTGACTAAGTGACTTACGTTTTCCCTATGAGGGGACATTCTTTTAAACGATCTAAACTTATTCTTAATAGAGAAAAAGAACAGGAAAGGGAGACGGGTAAAAGTTCCAGAGGACTGGGAAAGCTATCCATACAGTTAGAGTCAAAGAGATCTAGCACTTTACGCAATAAGTTGCTCTTTCCCAACACAATAGAGCTAAAAGTTTTATACAATCAACCTATTCCAAGAGGTCCAATCAAAATTCAAAATATAAGAAATCTTGTAGGATTCCTTGAAAAACCAGCCAATGGCGAATTATTTTACGGAAAAATATTCCTGGAGAATGCTAATATCGGCACCAGCAGTGCACATGTAGAAGTAGACAACGAGGACAACAGCAGTGGCTGTGAAGATTAAATATTTATGTTTAGAAATGCTTTTATTATTTTCTACTTTTGTTGCATGTTCTTTTGTTTCATAGAAAAACTTTCATTTACCATGCACATGTTTCACAAAATAAAAAAAATCATAACAATTTGCTAGTTTTTCTACCAAAAACCACACATCACCATCTGTTTGTTTTTATCTCTCTCTCTTAAACGTTATTTCAACGCAGAATTTAACTTCTATGAATCTGTACAAGAGATTTTTATTAATTTCATGCAATATCTATTCACTATCGCTCGAATTATATATTTAAGCATGGTTTTGGTTTAAAATTAATTGATTAGAACTTTGACAGTGAAGTCTTTAACGTTTTTAACTGTGTAGCTATTGCTATCGTTACTTATGCCCTCCCCCCTCGCCACAATTAATTCTCCACAAGAATCTAAGCTTTTTAATTGTTCTTCAGTTATCTGATGTATTTTAAAATTGTTCGAAATATTAATAATATTTTAACTAGCAAAAACTCATCGTATAATATGTATACAATATAAAAATTTAAGAGTAAATAATTGAAAAGTTATTTCGTATGTAAAGACAAAAGTATAATATTTTAAATGATATTCAGTGCATAAACATGATCCTTTAAATTTATAATACATATTAGTATAAATATAAATGGTAACAATATACTATAATCATATAATTAATAAGCACACATTTATAACAAAAAATGAATTAATACTCGTATTATTAATTTACAATGTATATTATTATTTGCACACTTTATTTATGGTGTACCCGCTAGTACCACAATAAAATGTCTTTAAACGAATCATATTAATAATAGTGAAATCAAAGTTCTTCTTCTTCTTCTTCTTCAAAAATATTTATTGGTCTTGACACTAGGCATTTTAACCATTATTATCCGGTTACGAAGTGAATTTACAGCCGGGCGCTAGCGCATCCGTTAACTGCTTCCACACTCCGCATGTAAAAAATATTGTGTATAGACAAATACATTTAACGGAACACGTTATCACTTTAAAACTATAGTCAGGATTTTACGAAAATTAGATCGAATATGATTAATTACTATTTAATGAAACCCGTTTTCTCTTAAAAAAAACTATAGTCAAGATTTTACGATAATTGACACAATATGTTTAATTACACGAACCCCCGACGCAACACGGATTCCTGCATCAGTTTTCTTTTACACTTATGATGATATATTCAGCTGAAAACATGTTTTATGTTGATCCTATGTTAGTTGCCGAAAATATGAGGATTTTGGACATTGGATAAATGGGAGACTGGAGCACATCTTCACACCATCCGGGTCCATGGAGGTGGCTAATTTTGGTTGAGCACTACATTTAGACCACGGTAGGGTGAACAATAGAGATAACAGAGGTATAGGAATGGATTGATGAATATCGTGTAGAAGATAATAGTGTCAGCTACTGAATAACGTTAGCAGCGTCATGCCAATAGACGATAAAACACTTCAATGACTATAACCAGCGTCCAATTTACTCGAGTAGAATGTACAGTTTTAATTTACTGTTTTTCATAAAGTCAAAAAGTATCCCTTATTGGTCGAAAGTTGGTTTGGCCAGGATTTCTTCCAAACAAAGTGGTGGAAATATATCGTGTTCCATATGTTTGGAACAGAGGTCTTCTCTTTGGACTGTGTAAAGGCTACATGCGAAAAATGTGTGGTTCAGAGATCCGAGGGTTCCACATTCACATAACGGGTCAGGATTAACGTTAATTTTAAATAGGTGTTCCGGGTATGTAGCGTGTCCAATTCTGATTCGGCATATCATAGAAATCGCATATTTTGAGGTAATATTTAAATTACAAAACCACGGTTTTTTCCGAATTCTAAGATAGAGATTATATAGACGCCTACCCTTGGAGCAGTTCTGAGCTTCCCATAGACATTGCCATAGATTGAGTAGATCCTGTCGGAATTTAGTTGTGAGTTCAGTATGGGAAATTTTGATTGGGTTGATTTGAAGAGAATGACCTGATTTAGCAATAGAGTCCACAATTTCGTTTCCAGGCATGCCTGAGTGACTTTTAACCCAACATAAATTGATATTGTAGTCTAACTTGGAGTAATATTGCAATAGTGACTTTATTCTAAGTGTTAAACAATTTGCAGACACAAAGTGTGAATTAGAACAGATATTCTGTACAGAGCTTATTGAATCAGAAAATATAACAGCTCTTTTAATATATAGATTCACTATTGTATTTGTTGCCCTTTTAATCTCATATAGTTCAGCATAAAAATAGAGCATTCCGCTGGGAGCATCCTCGTGGAACTTTTTTGATGGAACCTGAGAAAGGAATGGACAAGTTTAGCTTCAATTCCATTCACGTAACTCTAGCAGCGATAAACACAGATATGTCATATTGGTTGGTGGTTAAAAAGTTCAATTACCTAACACGCGGGGCGAAATTAATCATCAAATTAACCATCAAAACATAGGCCATTTGTTGTTACAAATTAAAGAATTTGACCTAATTTCCGGATTATATAACATCATATTTTAGGTGCATGTATTTAGGAACACCTACAACTAGAATTTTTTATCATCCACATCACAGTACTTAATGTTTTGTCAATAATCACCACAGCGTAATACCTTTTTTCTTCTTCTTAAACTAAATTGATTGTTATAGGTTTTTCGGTTATAACATTTTATATAGATGCTGTTTTTTTTTTATTTTTAAACATTATTATCATTATTATATGTGTTATGACTGTCTCTCTGTTTTCGTTTCAATTTTTCATTCGTTTTTATGTATGCTTGTATTGATTTTAACAATCTTGTCGCCAGAACATTTATATTGAAGTATCTGATTTTATAGTTAACTTAATATGAACAGCTGTCAATGTGAATTTAATTTAAAATATATGACTTGCACTTCTTGTAACAATTATTATTGTCACAATAATAAGATTTTGAACTAAATGTATTTGGTATTTTGTAGATAGCATCTACCAGACATGGACAAGAAATTAAATTCAAAAACATCAAATATGATTCAGTCAGTAAAACAGTACTAAAATTATACTCGATATAGGGTGGCGATACTTGATAAGGATGAAGCATTAGTAAGAGCATCTAATGAGATTTGGAATGAAAGGGGTAGTTAATGAGATTTAGAAGGGAGCAGAGGAGTGGAAAGAAGGTGAAATAATCTCGATATATAACAGACGAGATATGAGCAAAATGAAACAGTGGATGGATTTATAGGGGCAAAATGGAAAAAATGGAGCAAAATGGATTTATAAGGGCAAAAGTCACAACAGAAAATATTGTAATCATAAATTTTCTTTTGAAGATCTGTGTACCGGAAATCAAATGTGCAAGCAGCATTTGACATCATAGTGAGAGAGACATTATGGATGAGAAGTTTACATACCAGATTCGGAAAATATGATGAGAAACGTAAAGTGTGGAGGGTTGATATTTGGGACAGCAAAGGTGACGTCATATAGATGATTTTGTGGGTATGGCGTAAACGACAGAAGAAATGATTAAAAGAGTGAATAAGTATATGGAAGAAAAAGGTTCATATGTGAATGTGGATAAAACGAAAGTGATGGTATGTAAGAAGGGAGATGGGAGAGAACCACAGTTATAGAAATGTATGTGCAAATTATATTGTTATATGGAGCAGAAAGATGAGGTCTAATAGAAAGAGCGGAGATGGGTGAAAATTTGGAGTGGAAAAGTCCGTAATTGGATTGGGTGAAAAGGGTGATAATTGGAGTGCAAACGTCAACATGGAATGAGATAGCTTTGCAAGAATGTGGGACGTATTCATGTTGGAATAAAAGAATAATGAAGTTTGTATAATATGAGAGAAAGGTTATGCTCAATCGGAATGGAATGTGAGATTACTGAAAATGGTTTATATATAAAATCTGGAGGATGGAAGAGAGAGAACCTGTTTCAATGAATGTGCCATAGAGAGGAAGAAAGTGAAGGATGCAATAGTCTATGGAAAGATAGTTCGAGAAAATGTGTGTGTGGATGAAGTTGTGTTAAGAATGAATGATATTCAGGTGCAAGAAAGATGGAGAAGATTAAAGAATGGGAGATACAGCAGGAAAAATTTCAGTATAATGAATGGAGAGGGCAGAATATCCTGAATGGCGGTAGACGTAAGTATATGACAGTAGACGCAAGCATGAACAAGAAAGAATAATTGCGCGATTTAGATATGGCTGTGAGAAAAGGGGATAAAGATATTGGATGGATGAGAGTGAGTGGATATGTGGAATAGATGAGGGAAGGTGGGAGCATTGACTTATTCAAATGGACTGATGAAAAAGGTATTAGGGTGATGGAATAAATTATTAAGGAAAGAAGGAAGAGGGAAGGGCAGACAAAAAGAAGGATTTCTCATTCCTTTTAATAGAAAATAGTGGGAGAAAGTTGGAGAAAAAAGTAGTATTGTATTATATGTAATTATAGTTTGAAGAATGTTGCATATTTTGTTTTGTTTTTATGCCAATAAAGGTTTTTTGATTGATATTTGATACGCATGTCGTTTTCTGACTATACAAAGATGAACTCTATTCTAATTCTTAAAACAGATTTTAAAGTTTTTTCTCCATAAGGAATATCTATGCAACAAAATCACATGATCCATAAAATAGAGTGCCATGATAATAATAGCATTGCTATAATAGTCTGTAAAGTTTTAGCGAAAATCATATAAGGGAGACTGAGAACATTTGTACATTGTATCTGTGTGGCTTCAGAACTAACGGATCTTCTACGGGTCAGATTTTTACCAGTAGAGAGGTCCTTGAAAAATGTTATGAGTATAACATCCATGCTCACCAACTGTTTATTGATTTCAAACAAGCATAACAAGATTGTATCAAAAGAGACCAGATATGAAAGGCAATAAAACTGGCAGGTGTACCTAGCAAATTAATAAGATTGGTGCAAATGACGCTGGAAAGATACAAATGTAAATTACAAGTCGAAGGGACTTTATCAAAGGCGTTTGAAGTTAACCGAGGATTGCGACAGGGTGATACTCTCCACCCTGTTATTTAACATTGCTTTGGATCCGAAATATACAAAAGAATAATACAGATGGAGCATTGTTTAATCAAATTACACAAGACCTTGCATATGCAGATGATATTGATTTGCTATTTTAGAGGAAGCAAGACTTGGAAAGAAATTGGAAAAGTAGAAAATATCGGACAGAAATAGGGCTGACCATTAATCAGTCAAAAACTCTGTATATGTTATCGTCCAGGAAAAAGTATAACAGAGAAAACAACGATATGAGAGAAGAATTAGATGCTAGGATGCAACTGAACACAGTAGCCACTTTGCATCAAAGCTAGAAGTCTTAGTAGAAATCTGAAGCTGTCTGTTTATCGTACTGTAGTGAGACCTGTTGTGATGTATGGTTCAAAAACTTAGTCTATGATACAAGGTGATGTGAAGTTGTTACGGAGATGGGAAAGGATGATACAGAGGAGAGTCTATGGACCAGTGAAAGAGGGTAGATTATGGCGAATTAGGAATTTTATGGAGATCAGAGAGCTGCATAACAAACTACATATAGTAGTGGAATTAAAGGGTAGCTATAATTGGGCCACATAGAAAGGCTGACGGAGAATAAGACGGAAATGAAAGTCTTCAATAGGAAACCAGTAGAACGGCATATGAGGAGAAAATCAAGAACCAAATGGCTGGATAACATGGAGGAGGATTTAAGAAGGATGGTTATCAGAACATGGAAGCCTAAAGCAGTCAACAGAGAAGAGTGGACAGAGATTGTGCAGGAGCTCAAGGTCTTGTAAGAGCTGTAGCGTCTAGTATGTAAGTAAGTATAATAATAATATATAAATTTCTAAATATTGAAACCACAATAATAAGATATTATTTCCAGTGAGCAACATAATTTAAGATAAAAAGACAGTACATCGGATGAATCAAAGGAATTATAACTGAGAGGCATGCTGTTGTAAATTAGTTTCTGCAATAGGAGTAGATAATAATAATTGATCTCACTTGGTTTTGGCTAAATCTGAAATTGGTTTAGAAAAAGAAAATGTGTAATTAAAAGAGAAACTAAAACTCATATTAGAGCATTTCATGATTTGTGATTAAATCATTACAAAATATTCATTTTATAAAAAAAAACAGTTTTGTGAAAGTTTGTGTAACATATTGATATTTACTAATGAAATTAAATACGACAAATTATTATTATACTAAATTATAATAACGAATTAATTATATCCAATTTCATTTCTAAGAGGTCTTGAAGGGTTAACCAGTTACTACCACTAAGTTAGTCCTTGCCTCATATTCACGCCGATGAACACCTATTACATGCAATACATCACCCCGTAGCGATTAAGGACATTAAAATCCTTAAACACTAGTCCTGTCGCATGTTATAATTCCGCCTCGTGGGAGGATTACAGTCTTATATAGTCTAACGTCGTGCCGGACATTGCATGCATTGGATGACACGGTCAGTTCTCTATCTATTTGGACGCTTAATCCTTACGGTTGATAAAGGACGAACCAATACAGGATCCTTCTTGGAAAGGACCAAGTAATTGCAGATCTATCGCATCCGTTTGGTAAGGATCTATTATCCGGTCAGTAGACTATTACAAGAGATCAGGTTAGATTCAATATATTATTAAGGAGATAAATATAATAGACAAAAATGCGTTGTTGTGCTAATACAAAAAATATTTACACTCGTTAAATTAAATTAAAGTATAAGTATGAAAGAAAAAAAAGTGGCATCTCACAGCAGTAACTAATGTAAAATTATATGTATTTAGAATCACAATAAAAATAATAAAATCAAGCGTATCCAGATCAACAGGCATAGAAAGTGAAAGACAAGTACAGAACATAGCAATATTCCGAATTAGGAGAAATCTCCTAGGCTAATTTAATATCCTAAAAATTCACTGTAGGAATAAAAGGCATGTTTAACTAAAAAGTATTTGACTATATTTTGTTATGTCGTCTGGAAATTTATTATACACCTAGTTTTTTTACACCTACGGTCATCCATGACTTCTGTAAGTCTCGTTTCTACAGGACGAGGTGTATTATTAAATCTGGTATTGTGATTATGTATTTCACAGCCCGAAAAACCACGAATTTTGATTGCGTTTAATATGAAGTAAGACTTGAAGTTTAGTATGAAGTAAGTAAGCAAAATATAAATATAGCGAAACGTTAATATATTTAGCTGAGCTAAAACTTGCCTATAGCCTGCCCTCTGATTGCAAATAGGAGAAAATGCGTACCGCTCTTCTTTCTAATCTGGAGACATGTGTCCACTCCGCTGCATGACCCCACGTGATTATTACATAACAAAGGTGACAGTGATTTCGGTTTTAATTCAATACTCAAAACACACTGTACTAGACATCTTATAAAAAAAAAACATTCAGGGATATTACATTCATAACCTTACTTCACTGATCTTGCCAAGTAAGTTAACTCTCCACTGTGACTCCGCAGGATTTATCCACTACTTTTTCGGGTTTACTCTTTAATGAAAAATCTAGGTACTGCGTTTTGGATCCTTCTGCAAGCTTAGTCCATTCTGCATGAACCATTCCTCAGCAAAGACCGCGCCACTCACTATAGTATCATTGGCTGGCCGCTCTGCTTCTAATTGTGGTATTATCGGCCGCATAGATAAGCGCAGCTAGTAGAAACCATTATAATGATTTAATTGTAAAGAAGAATTAAATTAGAAATATAGCATACAACCTCAACTTCATTAAATTCGGCTATCCAGATAGTAACATACGTTTTGGCGTGTTAAGGGGAGTGGCGGGGCTAGCGGTACCACATTAGTATCAGAGCTGCCTTCAGTGAGCATCGGACTGTGGTAGGGTGCGGTTTGTGCTGCTTCTGCTTTGTTCATCGTGAATTTTTAAAATTTGTGTTGCAAGCAATAGAAAATTCCGCGAGTTACGAGGTGCGTTCGGGTAGTAGGTTTGTGTTGGCGAAAAACCACAGACCAATTAAAATTCATCGGAAACTCTGTAGAGTGTACGTAAACAATGTAATGAGTGAAGATGGAGTGCGGCAGTGGTGTATTAAGTTTCAAAATGGCCGCACTAACGTGCACGACGAAGAGCGAAGTGGCCGACCGACCGAACTTGTGGCGAAAATCACTGAAAGGATTCATGAAAACCGTCGCTTCACAATTACGGAGTTACGGCTTGAGTATCCTCAAATTTTACGAAGTTTGTTGCATGAGATTGTGATGAGAAAGCTAGGCTACCATAAGTTTTATACCAGATGGCTGCCGAAACTCTTGTCAGAAGACCACAAGGCCCATGGCAGCATCGCTGACATTTCTTGAGGCCTACGAGAAAGATGGTAACTCACTTCTCGACTGTGTCGTAACTGGGGATGAGACTTGGGTAAAACAAGTGACTTGTGAGACTATCAAAACAGTCTATGAAATGGGGACACACAAGTTCTCCCAAAACACCAAGGAAATGTTTGCAAACTTTG
>WYDF02278550.1:5748-17342 GCA_009867245.2 Adranes taylori | reverse complement strand
TTCTCTAATTGTTTATTTTGTGTAGAATTACAATACTCGGTTTTGTTAAAACTTTGATGCTCAGTTATTAAATTCAGTTATAGACCCGCAAGATCTAGGACACCTCCACTGAGTATACTTGAGCCCTCACAAAGCCTCTGTGGACCGGAACAATAACATCCGTTCGAATAGCGCTCTTACTTTCAACGGACCTGGCTCCCGAGAAAACTCCTGAAGACTGAAATATTCGAATATCTAGTTCCACTATTATTGTAACAAACGCTAAAGCACCCCATTAGCAGCGTCGCGAGCGGGAGTTCCGTTAGCATATATATTTATAAGAGAGAGTACATCACAGTTTATTCAACTCTTGCAACACATTCTTACATGGAGTTGACTTTTCTACATCTATTATTCTCTTCAAATATCCTATTTGTATTCCCTCAATCTGCACTCTCTATTTTACACTGCCCACACTTCCGCCCCATACTTTATGATACTCCTCATACATAGTCATACATCCAATACAGCCATCCTCATTCTTACGGATTCTCCAAATTTTACTTTCCAAACATATCTCAATCTTTTTGTTGCTACCTTGGCTTTTTCTGCAATAATTATAACATAATCCTTACACGAACCATTATAAGATATCATGAAACCCAAATATTTTAACACACTTGATCTCCATTTAATACAAACTTATCATTGTTACAATCCCTTCCTCCTTTCTTACATATCATTACTTTAGTCTTCATAATATTCACATTTAGTCCTCTTTTTTTCATGTATCTATCCATAATTCCTATCATTTGTTTCATGTCTCCTCTATCACTCGGCATATAAACTATATCATCGTGTACCTTAACGACCATATCTTTTTATTTCCTACTTTCACTCCTTCTGCTTGCTACATTTTTTAATACTTCTTCTAAATCCGCTACATAAATATTAAATAAGCTAGCACTCAATGGGCATCCTTGCCTAATCCCATTCACCACCTTAAACCATTCCGTCACATTCTTCCCATCTGATCTGTACTTTATTTTATTCTTAACACAAAACTGAATGTAAATTGTTTGTTCCATATTGTCTCGAGAAAAAATTGCCAAGATACCATAACACAAGTAACCTTATTGAAAGATAGCAATAAACTGAATAACCAATATGGCTGACATCTTTAGGGACTTAGATACCAACAAGAAAAATTTGACAGTTGGACTTTTACAACCCACAAAGTTTAAAAATTCCGCGTATTATTTAATCACATCTCGTATATTTCTTTAAGAAGTTTGCAGTATTAATTTAGATAATCAAAATCTTAGCTATTATTTGTCTAACGTCTTTGAAATTGACTTAACCAATCAGCAAATAGTGTGTAGTCTTCTAATGCGCAGGGATAAGGTTTGACTAAGAATTATGTCTCCATCACTTTGGGCAAACAATCATGTATTACTTATAGTTTAGTTCTGGGCAGGAATAAACGAAGAATTTTGTTATACATGGCGACTAGTAACTCTGGTCTGGTTTGGGGATATTAAATTACATTCATAGATGGATGACCCTCCTATTTCTCTGGAATCTGCTTTAGTCTGAATAACAGACGGTTCAGGGGCTTCTGGAACTATGGGAGCAGGAATCTACGGAGACCGACCGAAATGTAAAATGTCCTGCCCTTAAGGCAGATTTGGCAGAGTCTTTCAGGCCGAAATTTATGCAATCCTCCAGGAAAACATAAAAAGGAAATATCATAAGCAACAGATTTTTGTAGTAAGCGACAGTCAGGGGGGCGTTTCTGGCGCTTAATAAGGCCAGAAACTGTCTGAACTGACGAACGAATACATTAATGCACTGTGCACACTGGATATGACCAATTCAGTTACGCAGGTATGGGTGTTAGGGCACAAGGGTATTATAGGCAACGAAAGAGCAGATTCATAGTCTTTTGGTCCAGAGAAGCAATAGGAAATTGGACTATTCAAAATCACATAGCCTGCGGAAAAAAATCAGCAAAAAATCAACAGAGAAAGCGCTTTGTAGAAAAGCCATGTCAGACCAAAAACTCAGCTTTGTTGAAACTTGTTAAAACAGGTCACACACCTCTGAGGGTACATATGAAGAAAATTGACCTACACCCTGCTGCAGTGGGGTGCAGGCTGTGCCTGGAGGAAGGCGAGAGAGCTCGTTATATCTTATGTGAGTGTAAAGCACTGATATCCAGAAAGAGTTGAACCTGAATTGGTACAAACATGTTTTCTCCAGGAAATATTGAAATTGGTACAAGACACAGATATATTGGACTGGTGTGACTAAACGAGCAGGGAAAGTACAATAAGCCGTTTGGCTGCAGTGCTGTGCAGCGATATTCCGCAGACAGCCTTTGATGATAATGATAATAATTAGTAATATACTGAATAAATTTCTAATAGAAATGGATAATAATAAATAAACATTATATTACAATTTTTGATAATTACGCTTTTTAATGCTTTGGAATATTACAATTGATTAATGATTTTAGAACCTACCCTACATCTTTGATCGCAGCATGCATTACACATACAAACCATGGAATATTCATCGTAACTTGTACAATATGATTTGTTACACGTCATTCTAGGTTCTTCCAAACTTATTTCCAAGTTTCCGGAAATGATTTACGACACGCCTTCCAATAGATCAAAAAATTTAGATTATCCACATTCATTACTTAATTAAAATTTAGATCAATTTCAATGAATGTAAAATATAGTAAATGAAGCTAATTAGAGACTAAAATTTTGATTAATGAGTTTGAAAGAATTTTTGTTTCATTGTCATGTTCTGGCATATTTGACAATAAGCTTATTCGATTATTTTAAAATGTTTTAAGCTTATTATACATTCATGTTTTATTTTCATTGTTATGTGAGTTTTAGGTTAGCTAATTTGATGACAAAATTAAGTCAATGAATAATATATTTTCCTCTAGGATAGATAAAGCCAAAACTCGACATATTGTTTTAATAGATTTTGTGTATTTGCGAATTTTGTAATTCCGCCAGCCCGCACCCTAAGATATACATCAGCAATAAAATTATAAAAATGTTAATGTTTTAATAGAGTTAGTTTAAGACGTGATAACTTAATGATGACAATTAGATGAGTTTGTTCAATTTCACATACCTGTGGATCACAAATATCTTAAAAAAGTCAGGCTGGAGCAGATATGTATTTAAAGTATTAGGATAACTATCATCGGTACTCCCTTTTAGGAGTCATTCAAAGTCCTCGAGATAACAACTACACCACGCCCGGATATTTAAGCCATTGAGACAATCAGTAGGTGTTTGTTCCTTTCAACAACCGTAATTATATATATATATATATATATATATATATGGAACGATACAAGATGACAATGTATCAACCCCTACTAAATTCATCATAGAAGTAGCTTATACCTGCTAAAGGTTTGTTATGAAAACTTAAATGTTTTAATAGAGTTACTTTAAGACATAATAGCTTATTTGTCTTGATTTGTCTCAACTGGTTATTCCGTTTCACCTACTTGTTAAAGAAGTATGTAAATAGACGACATGCAACGTTTAAATCAAATTTTCAAGTGCCTTATATATCCAGGCGTGGTGTAGTTGTTAGGTCGAAGACTTTGAATGACTACTAAAAGGGAGTATCGATGATAGTTACCCTAATATTTGAAATACGTATCTGCTCCAGCCTGACTTTTTTAAGGTATTTGTGATTACACATGTCATCAACAGGTATCTGAAATTTGACTAAAATTGGCAACAAAATTATACTTTCTTAGGTCTAAATTCAAAAAATTTCTTTCCACATTAATCGTAACATGGGCTACTTGTTTCAGTACATTCCTTCTGCTTTACAAAGGTACAACTGGTTACTGTCAGTACAACCACACATGCCCTAAAACTAGTGGCTGTATCCCAATTGCGTCCCAGTGTCAGCTTTATCTTATGTCAACTACCAAAATGCGGACCGAAAGAAAATAACCAATAACTAAAATTCGTTCTGAGATCGGGCAAGAACGCCATTGGCTCACGCTGAGATTATAAAGGTGAAATTATTTGCAAAATTACTATTTAGTTGTTGAAGTTTAACATGAATAAATTATTGCCTCTATTTAGACTTTGTACAATATCTTTCTCAAAACAAGTCAAAACATCCAAAAATATAAATATATTTAGATGAATGTTACGAAATAAAGAATTAAATTTTGAGTGAAATGCTTCACAAGCATTGGTTGTAGGTTCCAAAGTAAAACTAGTGTTCTGTCATAGTCGCCATTTTACCATGGAACCATTCAACAAAGCGTCGAAATTTTTAACCAAGTTATAAAAAGGAACGCTATTGAGCTAAAGACTCGGCGGAAATTTGGATCTTGCCAGTTATATTGGATCTGACTAGCTATATATCTGACTATATTTGTAAGCATATCCACTGACTAATAATCTAAATCTCTCTTCCGAAACCAAATGCGAGTTGCGGACGGGTCCACTCTTCCATCTTTTGTTACTAGTAATCAGAGGTTTTATCGTATACTATACAGGGTGGGGCAGTAGTACGTTCGTTTCCGATAACTCGGTGTGTTTGACAGGTAACAAATTGAACTTTTAGAATATTATATGCTGCCAAATACGCATCTTCTAAAATTATTTTTAGTTAAACAGGATGTTTAAAAAAAGTGTTACATCAAAACGTTAACTATTTTTCCCTATATATTTTAATTTTATTTAAACTTTTGATTTACATTATGAAATTTACAATTTTTTACAAAAACTGTTGTAACATGAGAACCGCTGAACAGATTATTTTCATGAATCTACAGATGTTAGAGAATAGCCAAGAGTTTTAAATTAAAAAAATTAAAATATATAAGGTATTCCATTTAAAAAACGTTAACTTTTTGATGTAACAGTATTTTGAAACACCCTGCATACCCGAAAATAGTTTTAAAAGATGAATATTTGGCAGCATATAACATCCACGAAAGGTCCCATTGCTACCCATCATACACATCGATTTATCGGAAACATTACCTTACGCTGATTATGTTACCTTAAAACCAGCGACATACTTACAATGGAAGCTAGAGAAGCACAGCTTTCCCTACGTAAACTAAATACCTGCAGTATGTAAATTAATTAATACCATATTCAAATAAAACTTCTTTCTTCTAAGTTTCATAAAATTATATCTTAAAATTTAATAGATATATATTATGCTATGAAACCAAATTAGTATAATTCGTTGTAATCTCGAATCTGATTTGAACTGCCCGCTTCTGCATAATACAAACGACAAACAACAGGATGCGACATGTGACATAACTCGAAACGCCTTGTAAGCTACTGAAGTTATAGCTTATTGCCACTATAGTGTTTTATATACGAAGATGGCTACCAAACGAGTGTCCAGAAACATTTTGTAATAAAATGAATACTGTTTTACTATGAAATTAAATTAAAATTAGTATATGAACGTGAAATTAGTTACATAGTAGTATACAAACAATAAAAATATCGCATCAATACAAAAATCTTTCATTTGTATGCATAATTTTGTTTGATTCAATAGCCTATAATTTTTTTTTGAGCTCGATAGCCTATAATTTTTTTTTGTGGTGGATTAATTTATTTTTGATATATTTATTAGGCGAACACGCCGGATTTGTGATATACTTGTGGTCAGCGACCACAAGTATATCAGTATATCATACTTGTGGTCAGCGACCGACCACAAGTATATCATAAATCCTGTTGCATTTCGTATATTAAATACGAAATGCAACAGGAAGGAAACAATGAGTACCCAATAAATGGAGTAGGAGGTTGGTCGGCAAAGAAATTAATCCCCCAAGAATTTCTCAAAGAGTTCGACAAACAACATGAACGATGCACTGAGGGAAAAACAGGGAGAGACAAAAGATTAACCATTCAAAAAGCCATAATTCTAGCTTCCAATCATAAAATACCATAGAGAGGCAGAAATTAAGAGAGTGCTGCATACTGGTGGAATGAAGAGGTCGCCTTAGCAAGGCAGAACAGTCAACGAGAAAGGTACCTCTACCAAAGAATGGCGAAAAAACATGGAGAGAGCATGGCTGAAAACCAGAAGGCTGCAGCACGAGCATCAAAAAAAGCATTTAGAAACCTTATTAAAAAAAGGAAAGAAGGAAGCTGGAACGAACTGCAGAAAGAGATAGATTATGATGCACGGGGGCTAGGATATAAAATAGTCCGGAATAAACTACAAACCAGAAGGAATATAGAAAAGACCCATTTGCTCCCTCAACATTGCGACATTTGTTCCCTCAACATAGACCCATCGCAGATTAAACATATCGGGAACCGAGGGAGGCAAATGACAGAGAATCGTTCACCACTGGAGAGATTATAACAGCTGCGGCACAGATGGCCAGCGACAAGGCACCAGGATTGGACAATGTGCCAGATCTAATAATAAAGGTTATTGCAAGAGAGAGGCCTGAATTATTAGCCACAGTATACAATGAACTGTTGATGACAAGGAAATTTCCCACAGAATGGAAAGTGAGAAAACTTGTCTTAATTAAGAAAGGAGACAGGAGAGACGAAGATCCCTTTGCTTATAGACTCTATACATGCTAAACACAATAGCTAAATTGTATGAACGGCTCCTGCTTAATCGGTTAGAGGTACACATTGAGAAAATTGGTTGCATGAGAAACAAGCAATATGGAAAAGCGCAATCGACGCGCAGAGGTTTGTGGACACAATAGCAAGGAGAGCAGCCCAGGGAAGCAGACACACAAGGGAAATATGCGTATTAATAACGTTAAACATTAAAGTATATAAGATTGAGCATAGAGGAGGTTCCTCAGAGACAGAATGATTGCGTTCAATACTACGGAAGGCATCCAAACGATAAGCAGTGGCGTTCCGCAGAGATCAGTATTGGGGCCTACCCTGTGGAACGTTACTGGAACTATCACTTCCGATTGGAGTTGAAATAGTTGGCTCCGCAGATGATACAGCCATATTAGGAGTATTCAAGTGCGAAAAAGAGTTTAGCAGACAAACAACACAGGCGCTTATGGACATCCAAAAATGGCTGACCACTGCAGGACTCAAGCTCGCAATAGAGAAAACTAAAGCGATCCTACTTACGGGCAGAAGAAAAATTGCAAAAGTAGAAATAAAAATTGGAAGGAACGTGATAAATTTAGAGGAGAACGTGAAATAGTTGGGTGTCACAATAGACAAACACCTAAACTATGGTGTACACATAAGAGTAACCACAGAAAGGGCAACAGCGGCGGCTATGCAAATCAGAAGACTCATGCCCAGAGTGGGAGGGCACCAAGAGAGCAGAAGGAGGCTAATACACGACATTGTAAGTTCAATAGCTCTGAATGCGGCACCGATGAGGGCTAAAGTCGCTATGCAAAAGCAAAATGTGAGAAGCATGCTGGAGAGTACACAGAGAGTGGGAGTAATGGCAATTACTTCTGCTTATAGAACAGCCTCGACTATATCATTACAAGTCATTGCAGGAGTACTACCGTTGGATCTGGCGGGACAAGAAAGAGCTGTAATATATGACGCGGATAAAAGCAGAGACTGTAGAAGCATCTCATAAATTAAAAATGCGACAATGCAAGAATGGCAAAAAAGATGGGAGGTGGCCACTAAAGGAAAATGAACATTTAAAGTAATATCAAACATTAAAAAATGAATTGAACGACCTGGAGGAGAGGTAGCATGTCATTCAAATGTTAACAGGTCAAGGATGTTTTGTCAAATACCTGTACGGCATACAAAAGACAAGTAGCCCAATCTGCGAACAATGTAACAGAGACGAGGATGATGCGGAACACACGTTGTTCTATTGCTCAGTGTGGAGGGAAGAGCAAAAGGTTCTCAAAGAGATGATAAGGCAAATCAACACATCTGAGGAACTAGGAAAACGCATGATCAAAAGCGAGGAAGCCGTTAAAACGTACATAGGAACAGTGCTAAGGAAAAAAGATGTAGAAGAGCGGAGGAAGGAGGAAACTTAAAGCTACAGGAAATGAGTGCACAGAGAGAGACAAACGACTATAAATACAGGGCTGGGTAAGAATTTCCGGATGCCTCCACTGAAGTATTGTGCAAACAGTTCCAGGGTGGCGTTTGAGGGACCGCGGGGTCATGGTCTTTGAAACATTTTCTCCCCGCAAAAAAAAGGTTAGGTTAGGTGTCTTAAGTGCGTAAAATAATTATTACTTGTCATTTTATAACAATACAAAAATTGGAGGATTATTTTTTTTATACAAAACTGATATTTATAATCAACAACTAGTATTGCGAACATCTGCAAGAATTGAAGGAACTTGCAGAGTAAGATTTTCATTTATTATCAAACATTGAACTAGGAATTGAAACAGAGAACAATAGAGAATAAGACGATCTAGTTATCTATATAAACGTGTAAAAAATTTAATAAAGAATAAGCACGTTCTTTATTGTTGTACTTAAACGAAAATGAAGAGAAATATTATATCGAATTAAATTTTATAACTTAGTAAATATAAATTTAAAAAAAAATGATCAGCCATAAGGGAAAATTAAAACGCTTAGCTGATTAATGAAAATAATTGATGGATAAAATCAGTCTACGAAACAGGTAATAATAAAAAATATTTAAAATATTAATTTTGGAAAAACCATAGGCGTAGAAGTAAGTATATGTATATTCGTCGAGGAAAACGCCTAATTGAAACAACGTTCAACAGTTAGTTTCGTTGACTAACACTGAATGTGTAATGGTAAGATTTAGTGTAAATTTTCAATTTGGAATTGAATTTTCAAAATTTAAATTTATTGTTTTATGCATTCTAACAATTTTTATGAATGCGAGATCGAGTAAAAAGAGTAAATTAAAGATTTGACTGAATTACCTCTTCGATTATCGTTAGGTGTTGAATCTACTGACCAACCAACAAGTGAAGCACCGTACCGGTTCATTCACCCAATTCTTCTAAAACTTTAATTAAATCTCAGAAAGGTCCACGTAAATCACTTAGTGATCCAAATTTATCTTCCAAAAATTCAGGAGATACTCCTACAACTTCTCGTTCTAAGAAAATAAGAGGCCGAATTCTACGTACTCGTTCCGAGTCTAAACTTGATCAAACTTTACCTAGTCCCTCTTCGCAATTTTTTCCAAAGCTAACATCAATAGAGGTTCATTCTTCAGAATCTAACTTACAACAATCACCAGTTCTAGACGAACAGGACCAGAATTCAAACTCTCCATCTATGAGCTCTTCTGTAAAAGATACTACTGTATCTGGTCTGGTCCAGCTGTTACTAATACACCTGATCAAAGGATATTTAATTATAAAGACAAAGTCTATACTAAATATATAAAAAAGTGTCAACTAGAAGATAGTTTAATAAAATCCACTCCGGAAGCAATTTTAGATAAAACTTTATTCGCAGATTCTAGTGAATCCAATGCTGACTTAACAGTCATACCAAACCAAATTCAAAAACAGTCACCTAAAATTCAAAAAGTTAAGATGACTGACGATGATGCCCAAAATGTTCAACAAGGGGACACAACTTAGCTGGAGCGGAGGCCGGAAATAAAAATCCGTCTCGTCCTAAGTTTATTTCTCACGCATATTTTGACCCAGCAATGGGGAATATTTTCGAGTTCTTCAGAATTTATGAAGAATCAAATTTTTGGTACAAAGAATATTGTGCGAACATAGCTAATCAAACAAAAACTTAAAACGACGTGATTGCCGAATTCCGTACATCACACCCTGATCGTGATTTAATATATAAACTTCGTAACAGGAATCGAAAGCCTTACGTTAGAATTGTGTAATGTACTTGATCCTCAAATGGAAATTAAAGAAATTGCAGAACATTTTGAGAACGGTCGTCTTAGTGTATATTATGACAAATACGTCTGTCTTAATACAGATAATATGACCTTGAAAGATTTGAAAGTAATTGTCACGCTATCTCAACCCACGTAAAAATTGTTCCAGTTCATGCCATTCAACAGGTTAAACCTGTTATTAAACCAAATTTTCAGCGAAATAAACAATTTAACATTCCACAAATGCGTACCTTCGATAATAAGCCTAGATGTTTTTACTGCAATCGATTAGGGCATAATCAAATAGAATGCCGACAAAAAATGGCAGATCTGAATAGCAAATTCAGATCTGAATAGATAATATCAGCCAAGTTAACCAAGTCAATTCAATAAGTATAGAAACGCTAAACCAAACTTTTCTTAACCGCAGAACTAACCAAGGTTCCCAACCAAAATATGCCCAATACCAAACCATTTATGAGACCTAATATTAAATATAGATAATAGATATTTCCTTTAACCCTTAAAAGAAATGAACCAAGAGGTCAATTACCCCCATTAATAAAGAAACATCACAGGAATTAGTCCCATCCACGTCAAAGCAAGTTCCATTCAAAACAGACGATCCGTCCAAATTAAAAAATGTCAGATCAAAAAACTTCAAGTAGATAAGATGATATTCGTTCAGATATCATCTTCTTTAAATGAGCAATAAGAAGAGTGTACAAATTTATTTATTGTACTAAATATAAACGGATTTCTCCTAGAAATTCACAGAATTACGTAGAGATCCGCACAGTCGTACCTATAAATTGTATTTGTTGAGTAACTCATTTCCCTGATGTTATTAGGGAAGTTATATATTTATTTCCATATTTCTGGAAAACTGCATTGTGTACGTTTTGATATTTATTGAACTTTATTCGGAGTGAACCGATATGTCTTTTACTCGAATTGTACGTTTGTGGATCCTTTGATTAATTATTGTCAAACTAAAAAATAATTGATTATTTGGCTTGAATAGATTTATTGAAACTAATATCGATTGTTTTATTCTTTATTACTTTTGATTTATTATTGATTTAATATTTTATTCGCCGTGAAGCAAAACCTGTTTTTCTTAAGCTGTTCGCAGTTTCAAACAGACAAGAGATTTCACAAAATTAAGAGACCTTAAACACAGTGACTGCCTAAGAAAAACGATTTATAATCAAACCTTGCATCATTAATTAATTAAAATTACCTCAAGCTCTACCGCGATTTAGTAATTATCAATTTTATTACATTTTATGATCCTGAATGGATCGGGGTTTCTCAACAAATAAGAGTTTGGGAAGGCCAGTCCTGATTCGCATGTCCGTGTCCAAATTTACACGCGACAATAAGAAAGATATAGGATTCATGTTTTGACAGTTTTTCCATTTCACCTTAGTACGTCTCTTGTATTGGAATTACTGTAATCTGTTAATACGCAATTCACAGGGGGGGGGGGGGGTCATAAGGAATAATTTTTCATATAAATTTTTTTTTATAAAATAATAATTTCTTGTTCAAAAGAATAAAGAAAAGTTGATTTTTCGGTGTCGGTTTGCACGTACATACACACACACGTACATACACACATAAGTACATACGTACACACGTGCATACGTACACACGTGCATACGTACACACGTAAATACGTACACACGTATATACGTATGTATGTATGTATGTATGTAAGGATGTATGTATGTATGTAT
>WYDF02278539.1:0-17342 GCA_009867245.2 Adranes taylori | reverse complement strand
CATATAATTATTCACACCTTAGAACTTTTAAATATAAGAATAGATAGTTGTGTACTTCAATTCTCGCTCAAGGCGTATTAATATTATAGGAATAATATGAATTTATATTAAATGAACTTTACTGATGTAAGGGATTACATTGTCTGCATTAAACTTTATGGAAATATCAAATCTATACGACGTATAGTTAAATTAAGATGGAAGAAACACATTTTTTAAACACATGTGTAACAAGTATTTGTGCGTTTATGTACGCGATAGAAATCAAAATTATTATGAAAATAATTAGAAACTTCCATAACCCAGTAGAAGATTGCTCTATTATAGAAATATTGGAAATGCTCATTTTGCCAACCGATTGGAATAGGAGAAATACATACAAGAACAATTGAGGAATCTGTGCCGGAATTCACGGTAGAGGAATTAGAAGCAGACAAATGTAAAATACCAGGTCCAGATGGCGTCCCAATTGTAGCAAATATATTTCCTAATACTGTTAAAAGTCTTCTACTTACTTACTTTTGTCTACAGATTGTCGTCTCTCCAGTCTCCTAGCAAGCCAAGGTCCTCCTCTACGTCATCCAGCCATCTAAGTTTAAAGCGGGCCCAAGAATCTTCTTCCGACAGGTCTTGAGTTAAGAACTTTTTTTGCACCCGTTGATCTCTCATTTTCTGGACGTGGCCGAGCCAACGTAGTTTTCTTGCCTTGATGATCGACATGATCGCTGGAGCGTTAAAGAGGTCTCCCATTTCTTTATTAGTTCTTATTCGCCACTCATTGTTTTAGTGTACAACACCAAAAATCTTGCGAAGGCCTTTCCCGTCCCAGGTATCTCCGTCACAGTAGATTCTCCTCTTTTTTTCGGACAGTCCAGGTTTCTGAGCCATCCAAGACCACTGGCTTGATGGTATTATACACCAAAAGTTTAAATTTTTTAGAGACATGGTAAGACTTAAGTAGCTTCTGGAAGCTCAATAAGCACCAGTTCCCGGCCGCTACTCTTGCTTTGATTTCGTCGGGTACATTGCTGTCGTGTGTTAGGATGCCTCCTAAATATTTGAATGCATTAACCTTTTGGAAATCATTCAATTTGTTAATGTTCTCCCTTCTGATTTAGTTCCTACTGTTTATCATACCTTTTGTCTTCTCCTTGTTGGTATAGCCCCATTTTATTAGCTTCGTTAAAAGTTACGAGTATAAAAATTAACATTATTGTTATTAGTTATTACTATTAAGATCTTCAACGAGTAAATATATAGATGTCGGTATAAGTTATACTAAAGACCCTATTTTGTTTAGTTAATTCTACACTATCGTTTTGTTACTTATTTAGTTACTTACAAGGCACAATAATTTTTTTGTTAAGTAAAGAAGTAACAAAATTCAAAATCTAATCGCCATAATGACCTAAACAGCAAATACTATTTGACAAATTATTCTCATCAGAACGCGGTACTCACAAGCAGATATATATTCACGATGTACAACACATTGTAATGAACCATTATTAGATAAAGCAATTTGAGTGCAAACATCGTACATAGGATGATGCTTACTTTATCGGTATTACGATCATAACATAAACGACTCTAAAATATAGTAATCCACGAGTTTCATTAGATATTAAAATTGGTTGAGAATATTATTCTACACTGAAGATTCCTAATCATATGTAATATTAGTCGTTTGAAATAAAAAAAAACAAAAGAAAGAAGGAAATAATAATTTTTAGGCTAATAACCATAGTATTCTTATAATGTTTACTTCAAATTAAATCTAATATGTAATCATACAACTTGCGAATTAATTTAAGTAGGATCACATGTATCTTTATTCAAATGACTTAATAATAGCGCCATGTTTAAAATCTTTGTTTTCATTTATAATTATTTTTGCATAGTCCAGATGTCTTTTCCTTCAAATCTGCTTCATCAACTTTTTCTTCTACCAGTAAGTTTCGGATATTTTCAAAAGTCATACGTCAAAGCATTCCTCGTCATTTCCTGTTATCGCGGAATATGTTCGGAATGCGATGTTATTTGAAAAGAACTTGTTTCCATTTGGAACATAGGTACAATACACCGAGCCCAAAAATTATTATTTATAATTTTTTTTTCACCATCTCTTTTTCGATAATAAAAAATTAATTTGATAATAAATAGAAAAAGGTTTCTACTTCAAGCGCTCTAAAACAGTTTTCTATTTCATGAAAGCAGGAAGATAATATATACTTATGTGTGCTTGCAATGTATGCAGCAGAAGACACATACACGCATTTCGACATAACATACATAGCCAACATACTTATTCCCTTTGCACATGATAATCTACTACGCAATGCATTGGTCGAACTGGATACGCATTCAAAAATGTACAGTCATTATGCATCGAGCCAGTTCCAGTAGAAAATATACATGAGCATCAAACGACTGTATACGATATGCGGATGGGGCGTACCGTACCGATTGGCACATTCTTTCATATCACGTCGGGTGCGAAGCGAAGATCATTTCGACTATAATAAATACCGTACCGTTTTCTAATAGAACTAGATACCTAATATGGTGCGAGAATCGTAATTGCTCTGCTTTGTTAAGTTGAGCGCTGAAGAATGTAATTTTTGTTTTATTTATACGGAGGCAACTTATAATTTGTATCTGGATGTATGATGTAATATACAAATCGTCTTTTAAACAGGCAATTCATTTGCAGGACTCTTCTAAGTAATTTTTTAAGTTTTAGTTTCTTTAATAAATTTGAAAATTAGTTGAATTATAAAATAAATATTGAATTTTTGGAATTGATGTTAATATAAACAATATTTGTTAATGACGTACACATTTTATTGTAAATAGAATTAGAAAATTAAATTAATATTTAAAATATAAAATATAATTTTTAATTTGATTAAGAATACAAAACAAAATTATTATTGTTATAATTTTGTTTTGTATTCTTAATCTGTATTCTTTCTTAATCATTAGTTGATAGGTGGATATATAACTGAAACAGTGTTCCCAAAAATTGATTATTAAAATATATATGTATATAACGATTATTAAAATACATATATATGTATATATAACAGAAAATTTATTGGTCGATTTCTATATATTTACGATTCTTTTTAAATTCTTAGATATAAATCGAAAAATTATAAACAAATTTTAAATGTGAATTTTGCAGACACATTTTTTTTTCTCTTGTGAGGCATAGATTTATTAAGTTTTGAACGGAATCCAGAACGGTACTTTAACGCGGTATCTTTGCGGAACGAAACAATTCATCGCGTTCCGAGCGTAGAACAAGAATTCCCATCACACAAATTGTTTAAAAAAATTATTTAGTTTGATGTAGCTTCAAAGTTCTGAACCGTTGAATTGATCGCTTTCAATTTATTACGTAAAGCGAGCTTAATAAATAATTAGTTCAATTTAAATAAATATATATATTAAAAAGAAAACACCGCACATGCTTTAGACAAACTTAAAGGAAAATTGCGAGATAAACAAAGCATCGTAGTGGCTAAATATAAATCAGGAAAACAACTTCGTTTTTATTAAAACAAAAACTTTACAATTATATACAGATTAAAACTCTAATATCGTGATTAATTGAACAATAGAGAAAACACACACCCTGTGTGTTTTGCATTATAATATAAGAATAAAATTATTATTTGGTTTTCATTAATTTTTATTATATATAAATAATTTTTTGTTTTGATGCGGAAATTCGATCTTAAAAGTATAATTTAAAGTAAGCTTTCGTTATTTATATATATATATATATATATATATATACATATATATATATTAACTTCGCCAGGCTACAAGCAGGCTGGAGATTTTTTGTCCACGTTCCTGTTAAGTTTGAGATTAAAAAGATTGAACATGCAATACTTCTAAAGATACAAGAAATTCAGGATGCATAGACCTTGTAAAGAGTTGTTAACAGCAAACATGTTGTATGCTAGTGGAAGGCCAGACAAGTAATAATTAACATTTAGAGAATCATTCAAGCTTCTATTTATGAAGTAAAATATAGCATGATTAAATTTTAAAAGCATCTTAATTAGTTCAGAATTACAGTATAGAAATAGATTAAGTTTCGACGGAACTAGATTGTTTCCGAGATGTTTAGCGTTCAAATTATCGGAAGAAATGAATATTTAGGAGGTGTGGCTTAAAAAAAGTCAGGCGCGGGGTCAGTGTGTAAGTAACCAAATTAATTTAACTGATAATTGATTGATAATAAATGAATGGATGCTCTGCGGGGTTTATTAGTATAGGTACCAGAAGCACATCTGATTTGATTGACCTCAACTACGATAAACGGTAATTAACCTGACAGCAGGCTAAAAATTTATCATGGCGAAAATATGCATATCAGAATGTGGAAGGGGATCAGTATGTATAACAACGATGCCCAGTTCTAGTAGAGGGATAGTAATTTTGTACATCCACTGAAGGTCGTAATGCCCAACAAAGTAGCGAAATGATAATCCAGAATAAAATATTAGATTAATAATTAAATAAAAAATAAAGTCATGTCTAATTAAACTGTGATCATAAAATGATTTAGTATTCTATTATAAATTCGTCTAATGTAACGTGATACTTAGCATTAATATTTTTGGAAATAATTCAGATAAATTAACTTTAGTGTAATTTTGATGAATAAAGTAAAGTCGAGTGTAATTAGTAACAAGTTTGATGATCAAGGAAAAGCCAAAAGAAATACAAATAAATAATTAAGATAATTGTGCGTTGCTCTAAAATAATAAATAGTTTGTGTACAGCGGCAAAATCTGTAAGTAGCTACTTTAACATTTCTTTGATGTAACTGAACAAATCATAAAATCACTTTTATTGAAGTATTGAATTATTTTATTAATTACAAAGCGTTGATTATTTTAATTTGCGTATGGAAATGAATGAGCATGTCATTGGATTGCATTTAAAAACTTTTAACGACCAATACAATGAGTCAAGTTTAATAACTGTTTTATTTCTGCTGTCTGAATTATTAAGGCTTGTGACTATCGTTAAGAATTGACGTTACCAGTAATTACTCACCCACAAAAGGCACAATTAATAAACTGTACGTGAACCTTGCGATGGTCCGGCCTAGTATTTTATTCTAAATTAAGTGCGCTAACTGAGGGATTTAGATTAGATCGTTTCGCATCATTTATTCAATTAATAACTTTGCTAGAAGTAGCTAAGCTAATGTGCTATCTTATAAAATAACGAAGGAGTCAGGTACCTATCATTGTGAGCAGGGGATTGCTACACTAATCCATGAAGAACCCTCCACCCTAAAAAATACATGACTATATGGTGATGTCTACCCAACTTTTTCTGACTCTCCTCTATGTACTTCACTCGATTCTGTTGGTTAGACAAATCAGTACTAAAATTTTTGCGAGACGCCTGTACAAGGGACAAGAGCATTGTTTCTACCACTTGAGTTTACTTGGAATTTTAATTCTTACTTGACTCTCCAGCTTTTCATCTCTCTTATGATTGTGCTTGTTTAACTAATTTTTACATTAGTCAATAATCTTATTGAAGGGAATATCTTACGTATCCAAAATTCATTTATGTAATAAGACATGTATTTAAATTGAAGAAACAAATGTTTTTAATGTCTAGATTTATTAATGTCGGAATCATGCAATATCCAGTTTGAACGAACAAGAATATTAATTTTATAATTTTAATCTACCATGTTATACCATTTTAATGGTTTTATTGAATAACTAGTGAACTGTCAATTAATGAAGATGCTAGAGCTAGATTGTTACGAATTTTAAGATTTAATCTAAATTTAACATTTTCAATAGGCTTGTTGGATATGTTAAATGTTAGATAAGATCTAAAAATTTTTATCTATACACCTAATATCAAAGACCTACCATTATGAAGACAGTGATTGTTGAAATAATCTTAGCATCTATGTCTGTAATCATCATTCCAAAGCTGTTTTGTGTATAATCCAAGTCATAGCTACTAGAAATTAGTAACACTTCACAGATCTTTCTCTGTTATTATATCAACGTACACTTAAGCCTTTTTTTTTATTAGTTTTCTAGAAGTTAATATAAGGATGTTATTACCCATTACAAAATAGACAACGGATTCATAATGATGACAGCGCATAAATATATTCTTTAATTATATTTGAGAGAAAATAGGATTTCCTTATTGGGACTACATTTTGAACTTTTTATTTCCATTAGAATTTTATGATTATAAATGTTCTTTAGATTCTTAATATTGCGTTCTAAATTACCTACAATCGTTTTTAATCTTTTCTTTTTATATTTGTTTTTCTTTATTATTACTCTCTGATATTAGTACGAGTCTCTTCATATAATTATATCAATAATTTTCCATAGTTTATGAAGTTATTAGTTGCATTTTTTTTAACACGAAACAGTTATTATTTAAATAAATTATGAAATGAATATTTCTTATAAATTAATATTTCTCGAAAAAAATGTTTACCCCGAGACTCGAACCCGGACCTCTCGATTGCCGGTCAATTGTTCTTCCAATTCAGCTAACCGGCATTTATTCGAAGACACAAATAAATTTTAATACGTATTTGCTTTCCGTATCTATTAAGATAGGCAGCTTATATCAGGATTCGACGGACGGGTAGACTAAGCCTCCTGGATGTTTTTTTTTTAAATTTCTTTTCCGATTTGCTGACGGTCGCATGTTTAATTGAATATATGATGTGTCGTGGTTAAACCTCCACGCTGGCATTATTTAATAGAGTAAATTATGAAATTCATATTTCTTATTACGTGTCTCGAAAAAATGTTACCCCGTCCGGGACTCGAACCCAGACCTCTCGATTGCCGGTCAATTGCTCTTCCCATTGAGCTAACCGGCACTTATTCGAAGACACAAATAAATTTTAATATGTATTTGCTTTCCGTATCTTTTAAGATAGGCAGCTTATAATATCAGGATTTATTTTGGCCACATGTTTGCTATCGTCGATCGATTCATTCGATCGACAGGTAGATGAAGCCTCCTGAATGTTTTTTAAAATTTCTTTTCCGATTTGCTGGCGATCAGAAGGCTCCATCTACACGATGATGAATGAATCGATCGACGATAGCAAACAGGTGGCCAAAACAAATCCTGATATATAAGTTGCCTTATATATCAGGATATATCAGGATCTTAATAGATACGGAAAACAAATACATATTAAAAATTATTTATGTCTTCGAATAAGTCCCCGTTAGCTCAATTAGAAGAGCAATCGACCGGCAATCGAGAGGTCCGGGTTCGAGTCCCGTAATAAGAAATATTAATTTCATCACTTACTCTATTAAATAATGCCAGCGCGGAAGGTTTAACCACGAAACATCAAATATTCAATTAGTTAATATTTTCATGCAGACTTTTCAACGAATGATTTTAAAAAATCATTTATTTCCTCATGGCAATTCATAACAAGCAACTAATAATAAACAGTATTTAGTACAAGTTCATAACCATCTCCTTAGAAAAGCTATACCTACGCCCATGCATATAGAAAATCAAAAATTTGTGATAAATTTGGTTAACAATTCTAGGGTAAATTCCCTAGAATTGTTAACCCCTAGAATTGTTAAATTCCCTAGAATTGTTAAAAATTATCAAAAAATCTAGGGTAAATTCTAATAACAAATTTAGTTACACATTGTTTCTAAAATCTAATTAATTTTTTTGTTTAATTAGATTTAGATTAAAAAAAATTCTAATTAAATAGATTTTTGATTTCATGATAAATCGCACAATATTAAATTTGTACATATAATTTGAAAATAAAAATTTATACAACATTACGTCTTTGGCGGTATTTACTGTTGTAAATAAAATAGAATTATGATGCCAGTGACCTACAAGCTGATTATTGTAATGCATCTGACAGTTATGCCAAAATATAGGCGGTTTAAAAATTTATACGGACGATGTACTTGTACGTAAAACCATATAATGAAGCTATATGTGTAATAAAAATAAGTAACGGATGTCTTGAATAAGTATAGAAGCGGAAATCAATGGCGTTGTTACCTTTGATTTCATAAAAGTAGATCGCTACTATAATTATAGAGAAATCTAACAAAAATATTATTTTATCATTTCTATGTTGATTAAACACCATCGTTATAATCTACTAGTTATAAGAACATTAATGAAGAAATAGTTACTAGGAGCTGCAATTAAAATCATAGAACTTACTTGATTACGTTGCGATTTTCCAGTTCAATACCAACAGTTGAGAAGCAAATGGTTTTAGTGAATAAAACAAGATATGTAATGTAATAAACTATTCTTAGTAATTTTTTTAATTATATAACCTTGAAACTTACCCAGAAATCAGATCGAATAGCCAATATATAAATTAGTGTATTTCCTTCATCTGAAACATTTAGAAATACTTTAACCCTTTCGAGTCTGATTGTTTTTGTTTTATTAGTTTAGACTTTTTTTATATGACTATCGAAGAAGGATGTATATAATACGATTTCATTGTTTATTTATTATTTTTATTTTTTACTTAGCAACAATTAGGTGGGATACCATTGTCCCAATAGGCTTTAGTCTGGGACTAAAATGTCCCAATAGGGTATGGATAAAAGAGGAAAAAATTATGAGAAATATCAAAACAATCATTACATAATGGAAGTTTACAGCCTAAGCAAACTGTTTTGTTCTTCTCTCTTTACCAAATACCGCGCATCCCCGGCATCGTCTTTTTTTTTGCAGCTTCTGTGGGTAAGTGATTGCCAATATTTTTCATTTCTTTGATATCTTTGATCTTCTTCCCGATTCTATTGCAATTCTTCTGTTGTAATTACCATTTTTACGTCCATATTCGATTAATTCCTCCGCAAGAGGGACCAAAAATGATATAAATTGTTTTTTTTTGTTTGTAACCTCTTGATACACAATCCAAGCATTTGCTGCAGCTTCTAATTACAATTTGAAAAACACTTTTTTCCACCATTTATGAGATTTGACGGAAACAATTTGATCCGACAAATCTATTCCACCCATGTACATATTATAATATTGGAGCATTTCTGGACATGGAAATTCAGCTCTTGTACCATCTTTCAGCGTACACTTGACAGTAACAAGACAACTCGTGTGACAATTACTCAAACATATAACTTACTTGAAAGAGCTCGGAATTTTGAGGCGACTTTCAGTAGCATATACTCCCAAGCAAAATTGGTTGATCGAGAGGAAAAATCGTACACTTTCAGAAACAGCTCGATGTTTGCTAATTGAAACAAATTTCTCAGAGAGTTTTTGGGCTGAAGCATTAACATGGCTGAAGCTATCCTTCCAAACACAAGCTACTGTGTCATGCTCATTACAGACAATTTCTGAATCACCTCTATTCAATTTATTTTCATATGTTGGACAATTTTTACGATTTTTGATAAATGTTCCAACAGCAGCAAACAGAATATCCTTCATCAACTGTACAGACGTAAAAAATCTATCAAACCAAATGGAAACATTTTCTTTGGATATTGCACTTATTAGTTTATTCACAGCTCTCTCGTCTAACATTCCTTCGACATTTGCATACTCTTTTCCTCAATAAATGTTGAAATCGTATACATACCGTGTTTTTGAATCGCACCATTGCTATACCTTCATCCCTCTTTTTATTGGCTTTAGTTGACGATATTGTTTTAGGCTAGATCTGCCCTTGACTTTTGCCATGGATTCATCAATAGACTAAAATGAGCTATCAATTCTAGTTTTTTGAAAACTCTGTTTCAGGCATCACTTAACTTCTTCCATGGAGTATATTTTAGAGGCATTTTGGGACTTTTCCGAGTGATTGAAATACATTTTTGCTGTTAGGAGCTTGAATATGTCTCTAGATATGGAATTTTTTTGTCATGGAATTACCAATCGACTTATGTTTTTTCCAATAACATGGTACACTGGGCAATCTATTGTAGCATATTATTAGGCAAGAGCCAATAACTATACACATTTCAGCCTGATCGGTACGTTGAAATGTCTTCCTATTTGTTTTTATTTTGCTTCTTTTTCAAGAATATCCAATCTCTCATTTGTACTTTGCGAGATTTATATAAACAAGATTTTTGGAAATAATTAGAATAAAGTATCTAACTCATATGAACCCCTATTTATATCAGCCATAATATTACATTGTTTATCTTCGGGAATATCCAACCTGGGACGAAAATCGTTGTCGATTTCATGCCAAGTAATGGGATTGTCCGTTATCGTCTTCTTGGGTTTGGTATTCTTTTGATGCCCACCATCTACTCCAACTGGATTGGAATCCAATTTATTTAGTTCTTCTTCTTCAACTATGGATGTTCGAGGAATATTGAAATACAAAATATGATTCTGATTCAATGAATTCTCGCGTAGTAGATTCTTCATCACTTGGGACAGTTCAGACGAAGTTTGGTCGTAATCACTCTCCAACATCGTTTATATTTTGTTCTAATTCAAGCAATTCCTTCTGGGAAAGAGCTCTTCATTTCATCTGAAATGAGAAGTATTACAGACTATTAGGACAAGTGCGTACCATATGGAAGCCTGTTGAGACATATACGCCACACTTAAATATTTTTCCCGAGCCAACGTAGTCTTCTTGTCTTGATGTCTAACATGATCGGTGTAGTATTATAAAGGTCTTCCAGTTTTTTATTGGTTCTTATTCGTCATTCATTGTTCTTGTGTACAGCACCAAAAATCGAAAGACTTTCTTTTCCCACGTGCACTGTACGTTCTCTTCTTTTTTCCTGAGAGTCTAGGTTTCTGAGCCATACAAGACCACTGACTTGATAATGGTTTTATACCCCAAAAGTTTTAACTTTTTAGAAGGAAAGAGTTAAGTAGCTTCTGGAAGCTATAGAAGCACCGGTTCCCGGCCGTTACTCTTGCTTTGATTTTGTATGGCTTAAATGAAACGAAACTACATATACATATATACACATACTACATAAACATATAAATGAAACAATACCTTCTCGGTCTCCCCTTGTAACCCTGAATCCAGGGATATGCCAAGAATTCCCACTCTCCTGACACTAGGAGTATCATTAGGTCCTGCTCTGTCAGGAATAATTCCAGTTGCCCACGGTCCCTGATTTTGAACCCGTTTGCGTTCCAAATTGATTCGTAAATCAGTTTTTTAATTGAACCTATTGTTGCCTGTTTTGAATGTGTCTTTTAAGACTTCCAGCAAAATTTCTTTTAAAATCTCTCTGATTTCATATTTCAACTGAGGTTTAACATTATCTGCGTAACTCACGCCGCCTTTCCTTTCTGATACTTGAGTTTTCTTAGCGTTGTCTTCTTCTCTGGCCGATCTTATATTTTCCGGGTGCAATCGGCATTTTACTACGTTAGCCGGATGGTCTTCACCTCAATTAAAACATTTTGGAGGTAGAACCTTAGAATATTGGCAGTCGTAGGAGGCACAGTCGCCGTGCACCTATATTGTACATGGCCATATTTGAGACATCGCAAGCATTGTTGTGTTTTTGTAGCTTTCCTTTTGTTTTCAACAGTTACTCTCGCGTTGAGTACATCTTGAACTTGGAAATGTTTTTTGTCTTCGCCGCTTTATGGTGCGTTGCCAAGATTATCGAGAACTTATTTTTTTAGTGCCTCTCCTTTTTATGGAATTATATGATAGACCTTTGTATGTTAGGTCTATCGCAATATCTTTTACCTCCAGGTTTTGAGGTACTCCCCGTAGCACCACTTTAATTCTTTGTCTTCGGACGTTTGGAAGGAGTAATAAGATATGTTCATTTTCTCAAGGAACTTTCTAAGTTGACGAAAATCCTCCGATGTTGTCGCATGACATTTCGTTTCCCGGCCTCTTAGAAACACTCCTGTTACCTGTTACCTCAATCTTATAGACTTCGATGTCTTCTTTAATGTCTTTGTATCACTCCGTGGTGTGAGTAATGAACAAAGGCTTTTTTACCTTAGGCAGCCCTGTATTTTCGTTCTGTGCTGTTTTGAGTGTTATTTTTCGGGAAGTAAATTGATATCATCATCGTCATCCTCCTCTCTTGAATTTTCCCTCATCTGGCAATACACTAAATGAGTTATCTGTGTGTACATTTGGCTGATTTCTTTTGGCTAGCTTATTGCTCCTTCTCTTTAATGATCTTTTTTCTCTCGTTGTGAAAGGATCTTCCTCCATCTCCCGATCATCATCATCATCTTCTGATGGAGACTCAAACTCTTTGTCTGCGTTTCCTTCATAATATGCTAGCTCTTCCTTAACCCTGGCATTTTTATCAGTTAATATAAGAGCTTTGACTTCTAGGGCCGCCAGTCTTTTGTTAAGCTCATTCATGGCACACGAAATAAATAGTTCCACTCTCGAAAGAGGATCTGCTACGGGCCAGTTGGTGCACTAAGATACTATAATTAGTCACTGTTATTAGCACATGTTCCGACATGCGGTCGGAGTATCATCGATGTATCATCAAAACCTTAATAAAATACTATTATCACTATAACTTTGTCGAATATGAATATGAATTTATGTTCATGTTTTGGATAACTCCCCACATTCTTGAACGAGAGACACACATATTCTGGGATGTAGAAAGAATGTAATGTTAAAATTTCTGATATTGCTTGCCTTAAATCATCACGAAATCCGAGATTTGCAAGCATTCTACCAATCCTTACTTTCTAACTTGTCAACGAGTCAAAAACCTAGAGCAAGTTATTAATGTTATACAAAGAACAGTAATGAAGCGTAATAACCAATAAGAATATACAAAAAATAGATAGTCTAAGTTTAGTATGATAAAGTATGCGTGACTTTTAAATTAAGCGAAATACCGACACGATGTACGTATAAGTAAACTTTTATTTTAATATTTTTGTCTCAATTTCTTTTTATGTAATTTACGAAGGCAATGGCTATCATCGGCCAGCTGTGACGTAACGCTTCCGTTAGTCCGTTGTTTATTTCATTTATTTTTTCTTCCTTTTTTTTTTGTTAGTTCTCTTTTGGCACAAGTTTAGTGCAAAAACAAGAAGAACTGAAGCAGTTAGCTTATGATGTAAAGAATTGTTTAACCTCTATGGAACAATGTAATTTCACGGATGACGTCTCTTAATTATCAAAGATTTAAAACATAACTTTTAACTTGAATTGAATAAGTGATCATATGATTACTTTTACTCATGAATTTACTTGAAATACAGGAGAGTCTCGCTTATCCGACACAAACTGACCATGACGTCGGATAAGCGAAAACATTGGATAATACTAGGGAAAGGTTAAAAACCGGGCAAAAGAAAAACGAAGTTAAAGTTTTACAAATTTTTAATGTTTAAGCTCCTAATGTATAAAGCTACAACGATTTTGCTTAAGATGTTAGCGATATTAAAAGTTGTTTGTACATACTCTATAAAGATGGAAGAAATGTCGTGATCTTCGTCTGTTTCGACGATAATTGCTGTTTTCTTGCTGCCAAGTCCCGTCATCTTTGGGACTTGGCATCATTATATCGAGCATCATTATATTGATCCCCAATAGCTTCTTCTTCATGCTCAACGAATACCATGGCGTTATCTTGGGCATTTACTGTATCTTCATGGGATACTTTTGGAAGATTGGCAGCAGGTTCTTTTACAGTTGCTGCTTCACATCCAGGGATGCGTCGTACTAAAGGAAGAATGCTTTAGATCCTCCTCATCTTCTGTTACATTTTGTCCTACCAATTTATTCCTACCAGATCATTGGGTTGCAGATTCTACATCCCTTACGTTAACGACCTTCTATTTAGTCAGCATATCAACGTGCCTACCATCAGCTTGTTCTAACAATGTCGATAGTAGCTTCCTTCAGCAATTTCTTTTAAGTGTTTTCAAAATACCTGATCCATTGGTTGGCAAATGGCCGTTACATTCAGTGGTAGAAATATCGCCTAGATGTCGTCATCTTGAAGCTCATCTGCACTCGGGTGAGTTGGGGCGTTTTCTATCAATAATACGACTTTTCTGGGAAGATTTTTTTTCTTGGAAACAATAAATTCCTTAAAAACCATTCCTTGGAAATTTCAGTGCTGATCCACGCACTTTTCTGATTTTAATACTCTAATTGAAGAGCATTTCTTGCAATGTTTTTGAATGCTCGTGGATTTTTTGCTTTTCCGATAATTGCAAGATCCATTTGATAATTCGCTGATGCATTGCTGTAAGCAAGAAATGTTGCCCTTTCTTTGCTAGGTTTGTAACTGATTTTTGTGTTCTGGCTGCAAGGCTCTTACTAGGCATCAACCTAAAGGTCTCATTACAGTCGAAAATTTGATCGCCTGCAAGGCTTTCATTTTCAATAGAGATCATTGTTTTACGAAAATCATTCATATCTTCAACATTTGAGGACAGTTTCTCCCCACAAACATTTTGCTGGCGGATTCCGTTCTTTCCACCTGCGGAGCCACCCAACACTTGCTGTGAAGTTTGTGTCACCTTCATTAAATTTATTTCGAAAATGCAACGCTTTATCTTGCAGGAAAGGCCCCGAAATATGCACACTTTTGTCTACTTACTTGGTCGTATTCACAATTTTTTATTGTTTTTCTCTCGTTTAATGCAGTTTCTGTGACTCTTGAAGAACACCATTTTGCTATTTCAAATCGTTTTAATTCAATCTCCAACTTTTCGTTGCCATACTTAATAATCAATAATCAATTTCTTTTCGTTGCCAAGTACATAAAGTATAGTAATAAAAACAATAACAACAACTCAACACACTACTGTACTCAATAAAAAACAACAAGAACTCCACAAAACAGAATCACGCAGTTAGTAGACCGAATCGCACTACACGGAGCTATGAGAGAGCGAAATGAGGTTATGGATGAACGACACTTGAGACAAAGGCTAGACGAACGCGCACGTGCGAATTATAGTACATACACTCTGTTGCACAAGCTCTGTGGTAGCGGTACACGGTACACTCAATGGCGACAAAAGCTAGAAGCTTCCTAACAAACGGCACATTTTCTCGTCTCGTTGCCTGGTTGCTTTTTTTGCGAGAGACGACGTATAAGACGGAATGTTGGACAATCATTGATCGGATAAGTGAGACTCTACTGTATCTATAACTAGTTTTTGAAAGCTTCTGTATTAACAACATATCATTTTAATTTATTGGTTTCATTAATTCGATAAAATTTTTGTCATATTTATAGCTGCAATGTTACTCTACCATATTTTCCTTACTCAGTAATTCCAATTAAATATGTTCACTTTTGCAACGTAATGTTTAATGTTCCAACATATTTTTCAAACTATTGTTCTGGTAGTATTGTTTTGAAATCATTGTCTCATTTTGTTTCTATATCTATGGTACTGTTTTTTCAATGAGCAGGAAAATTTTACGCGAAATATAATAAATAATTATTATACTTTTCCTAAGCACATTAAATATAGTTTCTTTCCAAAAAATGTAGCAGCAATTTTATTAGTGGTCCGCGTTAGAAAAATTATATAGTTTACTGGTCACTGGTCCCTGGTGCGTTTTTTTGGTTGAGAAACACTGCTCTATAATGATCGTGTAGAGTCTTCTATACATTTTTATGTTCTCTGTACATTTTGGGCTTTCCAATGGTGTACTGTTTAGGGCCTACAATAAGGTTGAAGTATACTGTTTGTAATTAACTGGCCATACACACACGTCCTATCCTTCGAGTAATCGTGGCGAGCCAGAACATCACGAAAGCGCCCCCGGAAGATTTGCGCGTCGATTCATCTCTTGTTTGAGTCGTGCAACTAGCTGTCAAGGGAAATGTTGGATTTGGTGTATAAACAAAACGTGTCATTTGGCTTATCATGTAGAATGGGATGTTGCAAGAAAGACTGTTACAAATCCCTTCCAACGTATTCACGTCGCTGTCACATAATCAGTAACACTAATGATTAGTCAGCTGTTTTAAATGCCAGCTATTAATGATATTTATAATGATGGCATTAGCTATGCACCAAGGGCATCTGGAGAATAGGAAATTATTAAATCATTGCGTAGTTGCCATGTTTCGTTTTGAAATTAGGCATTTTATATTTACAAATTAAGGAATATCCTCAATAAAATTGTTTTCTAGTAATCTAAAAAAATAGCAACAGGAAAGGAATTCTGTCAGAACTGTCCTTCATTTGTCTTATGTAAATTTATATGTAATTTTTATAATTCTTGTGATTAAGGTGTGATTATTTTCAAGGAACGATTGATATTTATCCCACGAGGTAATTAGTTCCAGCTTCTTACATATTACAGAATTGTTTTTCTTCTTTTTCATATTTCTATTTGAGTAAACATGTTAAATGTATGGAAATTAGTAAGCATTGAAATGAAAATGAATTTATTTATTTTGTACACAAATCAAATGAAAGTCTCTATTGTTCTAATATTAGAACTAGAGAATTTTTATTCAATTTGCTGATTAGAATCAAGAATTTGCTTATGATTAAGATATTTTTAGATTGCTTATAATCAACTCTGTAGAGAAGATATTAATTTAGTAAGATTAGAAGCTGTTCATTTCATTTAATATATAGTTCCCGTCAATAAATAAATAAATATGTATTCAACAATTGAAAATAAGGAAAGTACTTTGCATTACTGATTGTTTCGTTGCACCTCTAAAGTGTGGTTGGTTTTGATTTAATGTCCAAAAGCACTGAAATCCCTGCCATTTTGACTTTCGCAATCCATATCAACTTTGAACAAATACTCAATAGTGCCTAATTATTTTTCTATTATTCATAAGATATGAATAAAAACCTATTTTCTATTATATATCGTAAGATAAAAACTTGATTACAACACTGGAAAATTACATAAAGATCACCAATACGTACCACTTCATTGCTATAAATATGCTGACGTCTAAAATCAATTAAAACGCATCCAAGTGGGATGGTTTTACCCAACTAAGAAACTGCAAATTCAATCAAGTTTGCAGTTTGACTAACAGATGTCATCCAGGTGGAAAACGTACGGATATACTTTAAAAAAAACTTAAAACTAATGAGCCGTAGAGTAGTACATTAAAACTGCTCTTGTAATAGTTCAAATTTCATATAAGTAACACCATTGGTTTCTAAAACTGTTTATTTTTCTCATACACGATACCTAATATTACCCACTTTGGACGGAAATACTGTCATTCTGGAAATGGAAGTTGAGAGAATAATGAAGGATGTAGAAAAGCAGGAGAGAAGGGAGAGAATAAGTGGATCGAGATATAATAAAAGATACAAGGAATTAGAAGTAGAAGTAGGGAGAC
>WYDF02278528.1:0-17343 GCA_009867245.2 Adranes taylori | reverse complement strand
AAAATCTGATGTCCAACTACCGATGATTTTCATTTTGATATTATATGAAACTGGACAAGAGCATTTTATTTAATTATTTACTTATGTACACAATAATTTATATTGAGTGCTGGGTGACGATAGGGTCTATGTACACAAGGACGCTATTGTGAGTACTTGTGTTTCCGTCTCAGCGTATAAATTTGCTAAAGTGTGACAGCGCAGACATATGTTCACAAGGGTTGGTTTTAGTCGTTTAAGTTAAATTGATACCTATGTTCACAAGGGTGTTAAAATAACTATTAGTATTACCTATACTGTATAATGCACTAACGCTAACCTATGTTCACAGCAGTTAGTTGTTGATACTTCGGTGACAGTGGTACCTATGTTCACAGTGGTGTTGCTGATATCCGTAGTGATTTCCTTGCCGTTACCTGCACTAACACGTGTCAAACGCTAACCTATATTCACAGCGGTTAATTGTTGATACTTCGGTGAAGTGACACCTATGTAGTCAGTGGTGTTGCTGTAACTGGTAGTAATTCTTTATTATCTAGAGTACACCCAACGCTAATTTTGTTTAGTTTTGCGACTCATGTGACATTAACAATTAAATTCACGAGAGCGTTATTGTAAGGAGTAGCGACCTCTGTATATGCCTGCCCTGTTACGTTATCCCTATTGAGCATTAAAATTTATCCATCCTTCCGTACTTGTGAAAGATTTATAACCTGCCGATAGTAGCAAATTCCGAGTGTTTCTACCTGTCACCCGTGATTATGTATTGAGAGTTATCCACCCCCGTACTTGTGTATGATTTATAACCCGCCATTAGTAGCTAACTCCAAGTATTCCTACCCTATCTTTGATCCATACCATATATTGAGAGATAGCCGTCATTCCGTATAGTATATATATACATATAGTTACACACAGTTACACTATATATATATGTATATATATATATATATATATATAAATGTCAAAAACGAAATTTGTTAAATACACCCTGTCCTGAATGTGTTCATTTTATCGTATTCGCGCGTTGAATCCTAGTGGCTTAAAGCAACATAGACATTGATCGCAACTCTTTTGGTTGCTGAAACTAATAGATTATCAAAATGCGATTTGTGAATCGAGTGTAAACGTCATTTCAGTAACTGCTGTTATTAAGTTTATAAAATGTTGTTTGTGCGTTTTAAATTATTACTTCTAACGGAAAATGTGCCCAATGACTGAGAATAATTCCATTAAACAAATTAGAAATGTTTCTACATCTTTACGAATATTTTATAAAATAATCTAAATAGCACATCTTAAAACCTTAAGTTGGCGCTAATATCTTTATACCGGGAATTTCACATCAACTTTGTAATAAACTTTATGCAAACATTTGTTTTGTTTCCACCATTGTTCACTTACATTAAATATTTAATCATATTATAGGCATAATTTTAACCAATCAAGAACAAATGAGTTATCGCGAATAATAAAATTCTACGCTATAATTGTAATAATATACTTACACCTTAATGACTTTAATTCATTTTCTAATTTCGTGTTATATGGATTATTAACTAACTAGATAATTATTTTTATATTCTATATTTCAGAGAATGGGTTAATTATAAGTACATTGTAAAATGGATCAGTCATTATGGATGCTTGTTGTGTTATTATTAACAGTTGTTCTTGTCGTTTTTCTATGCACCAAAATGTGTTATAATATTCTTAGGATTATCCACACTGATAGTTGCGGTCAAACAGGTAAGTATCATTTTTATTTATTTAATTTATTATGTTTCTTATATATTGCACTAGATAAGATATAAATTTTATTTATAATTAGCCAATAAAGTGCTCGAAAATCTCCATTTTAATTGATTCGTAAGATGTTTGCAGTTTTAATCAATTAACAATTGTTCATTTCTTTTCTTCAACGAAACAAATGAACTCTGGTTCATTTGTTTCGTTGTAAACAAATGAACGCTTGTTCATTTGTTTTGTTCGTAAGATGTTGATAACGTAATCAATTAACAATTATTCATTTGTTTTGTTGAACAATCTTTAATTGATTACTTTCTCAATATTACTTATTACAACTTATTTTCACTTCAATTTTATTTATTCTGAATATTTTTTATATATAAATTGGTTGGTCAAAATTTTTAAAATAAAAGCAGTAGTCTGTACATTTGAAAGGTCAGTATTAAATCGTCTTTGTGGACAAAATATTGTTAATTGGTCAGGAAAGTTTTTGATTCGTCATTAAAATTATACTTTTAATCAATGAAATTATAATTTTGGGCGATATCATCAGACTGCTCCAGAATTATATTCCGCAATTTCTTGAGTTGGTACATGCATAAATAAGACTAGCAGTTCATATACAGTCTGTGCTAAAACTTTAACAAACCTTATTGGGAATAAGCGCTTCTTAATTTTAACCATATAAATGGTGAAATAAAACTATTTTTATCTCTCATATACCACATTCCTATATGAAAGTTAAATGATTCCTGTTTGAACATTTTTGTCACATCATTGCAATATGTTCACACGTAATTTAAAGAGGGGTTAATAAGAAACGATATACCGCAAAAAGAAATTTTTCATAAAAATTTTCATTGCTCAAAAATTAAAAAAAATATTTTCAATATCTGTGCATATATACCTATGGAAGTATGTTAAAAGATTACTTCTAAATTTGGTAGGTAGGCCAGTGCACACGATTTTTGCGCAAATCTGATTTTTTTGTTTTCCTAAATCAGAGATGGCGGAATGCGATTCAGTTTTTAACCTGGGAGGCTTAAATTTTGCAAACGTCGTATAGTAGCTTGTATCTAATGAAATTGCTCCCATGTTTCTATCAGCTACAGAACGCAACGTTGTCACGTTTAAAGTTATACAAATTTTTCAATATATCTCCGAAAGTATAAGAGATAGACCATTTGAATAAATTCATTATATAACCTACATCAAGCTCTTTTTAATTTATTTGAAACACTTTTTGCCAAAACAACAATTTAACATATATACAGGCTGTTTTTGTTTTGCAAACTTTGCGGTCGATTTTGTCGAAAACTATTACTTTAACTTTTCTAAATTTCTTGTATCTAAAGTTCCTTTAATACTTAAGCGAATTGAAAAATGTACGATTAGACATCGGAGTAATTTGACATTGAAAAAACTATACCTTAAATATCTTGGCTCCTATGAGAGTTGGAAAAATGAAACTTGGGCAACATATATAAGACTAAGAGAAATCAGTTTTGCTAAAATACAAGCAATTAAATTTACTGAGCTGATTTTGAGCAATATTTTGGTTTGTAACACTGCATATTTTTCTATATTGATAGCCCTATTTTGATAGGTTTATTAAAATATTTATAAACCAGACTTTTCTATTATTCTGTTTCAATTACATCGATTGGTGTAAATCATATGTTGCGTATCGTTTCATTGTGTATAATATCACAGTATTTAGATATGAGATTCACAAGTCCCTTCACTGAGACACAATTGCGTTAAAATTGGTCAAATTAATGTCGGATAGGGTTGTTGATTCATCATAAAAAGCCGCTCAAAGTCGGTTAGTGCATATTGTTGTTGACTTAAACCAAATTTAACATTGCACAAAATTATCCAAGGAGATGTGACATTTTATTGTATATTGAACACTTTTTTTATTGCTTAATATCTCTTAAGACAGACAAATTTTAAATTTAAGGAACATTTGCTGGTCTAAAACTAATACTACATTGTAAAAGCTAAAAACAAAACTGGTTTCCCATATGATATTTAATTATAATTTAAAAAATTTACAAACTCCAAAAATTCCAAAAGAAGAATTCCAGAACATCTATTTTTATTGATTCGCAAGATGTTAGAAACGTGATCAATTAAGAATTCTTCAATTGTTAACAATTGTTAATTAAGTACCTTTCTAATATCTTGCAAGATGTTAGAAACGTAAGCAATTAACAATTGTTCAATCGAACAATTGACGAAACGTAATTAATTATTCATTGTTCAATTGTTAACAATTGTTCAATAGTTAACAATTAAATAATTGTTAATTAATTACGTTTCGACAATTGTTGAATCGTTTAATTGTTAGCAATTGAACAATTGTTAAATGCTTACAATTTTAACATCTTGTAAGTTGTTAGAAAAGTAATCCATTAACAAGAGTTCAATTGTTAACAATTGAACGATTGAACAATTGTCGAAACGTAATTAGTTAACAAGTGTTCAATTGTTAACAATCGTTCAATTGTTCAGAATTGTTTTCTATTAAACAATTGTTAATTAATTACGTTTCGCCAATTGTTGAATCGTTCAATTGTTAACAATTGTTACATGTTTACTTTTCTAACATCTTGTAAGTTGTTAGAAAAGTAATCAATTTTTAGAAAAGAAATCGAACAATTGTTAATAATTACGTAATTAATTAATAATTGGTTAGTTGTTAACAATGTTATTTAATTGTTAACAATTGTTATTTAATTACGTTTCGATAACTGTTCAACCGTTCATTTGTTAACAATTGAACATTTGTTAATTGATAACTTTTGTAAGAACTTGCAAGATGTTAGAAACGTAAGCATTTAACGATTGTTCAATTGTTAACAATTAAACGATTCAACAATTGTCGAAACGTATTTAATTGACAATTGTTCAATTTTTAACAATTGAACAATTGTTAATTAACTATGTATCTAACATATTGCAAGATGTTAGAAACGTCATCAATTAACAACTGTACAATTGAACAATTGATGAAACGTAATCAATTAATAATTGTTAATTAATTGTTAACAATTGAATAATTGTTAATTCATTACGTGTTAATTCATTACTTTTCTAACAACTTGCAAGATGTTAGAAATGTAAGCAATTAACAATTGTTCAATTGCTAATAAATGAACATTTTAGTAATTGAAGAATTAACGAAACGTAATTAATTAACAATTGTTCAATTACTAACAATTGAACAATTGTTAATTGATTATGTTTCTAACATCTTGCGAATTCATAGTGGAGTTTTTGAAATTCTATCTTGTTTAATTATAAAGTATTAATTTAAAAACTGCTCCAAAAAAATAAAAATTAAATTGGCTAAGAGTATCAGTCATGACTTTAGATAAGCGCTTCTTAATTTTAATGCATGAATAATAGAGGCTGGACACAGTCGCGAATTTATTTAATTAGTTTTGAGTATAAATTACTGTAACAGACAGGAAGAATCATTTTAATTCAATATCTCGAAATTTATCTAAAAACAGATAAAGAACAAATTATACGCTTTTGTACTTGACTTAAGTAAAATTTTAGACGTCAAATTGATAAGTATTTAAACGTACGAAAATACTATTAAGTATCTATACTTGCTGCTCTTGATTTTCGAGTTTCATTATAGGTAGCTTTATTTATAGGTACAAAATCCAAATGTTTTAATAACCCAAGTACCCCTTTCAAATATGTTTGTGCAATATTTTATCTTATCATAATATTATCAAAAGTAATTACCGTTAGTAATAATAAGAATCTAATTCATAAATTTAAATTTTATTCGTATAAGTTTCGGTTGTAAGTTGATAATGTAGGTTATATCTTAGGAAATACTTTTTTTAAATTTACAAATGTCATTTTATTTACGTTGGTAAAATGACGGGTATTTTATGGGTAATTGTTGTTATTGTTGTGTTTGTAATTGTGTTTGGCGTTTTGTGTACAAAATTTTGTCTTGGTATTGCAAATGTGTTCGATGGTAGCGAAAATTCTACGCCTCGAAGTAAGTACGAATTGAATATTATAATAAAACATATCAACTGAGGCTACTTTGCACTATTTTTTAGTATTCTGTTAATTTTCATACAAAACTAGAAATGGATTTACGGATCAAGAAATTTTTATTCACATTTAGAGGTATCGGCAGTACTTATTGATCGGTACTTCAAGTCAGTTCAAAAGAACTTTATTGCCATATACAGACATCAAATACAAAATTAGAAACAACAAAAAAAAAACAAACTTCATAGTAACATTACTAAAACAATTTTCCTATGTTTCATGTTTATTCACCATTTTTCCTTTTCCAATTAATTACATCATTCTTACCACTTGGAGAAAGGGAAGGCTACACATCCCTCTGCATACATCCCTCCCACTCATCTCTCCTCTTTCTCTCTTACCGTTTCCTCAGTTTTTTGAACTCAATATTCCTATATATACTCAATCTCTTCTCCCTCATTCCCATTCTTCTTTCCCTTTTATCTTTTTTTATTTGTTTGTTATTTGTTACTCTCTTTTCTTCATTTACTCCCCAGTTTTTCCCGAAATCCTTTACCCTATCACTACACTCTTTGCCTTCACCTTATTTCATCCATTGACTATTTCTTCTCTTCTCTGCCGTATATTCTACACATTCTCTGTTCCTTTTTCAACCAATAATTATATCCACCCTTCTCATTCCCGCATTTAACCTCCTCCTTTTACCTGATGTATATACATTTACTGTTATACATAATATCCCGCATCCTTTCTATGACCTCGTTCACAACTTCCGCACCTCCCATCTCCCATCATCTTCTCAAGCCATCATCTTCTCTATTTACATTTATTCTGCATTTAATCCATTCATTCATACTTTTATCCCTTCCTGCATTCATTATTCTTTCAATATATACTCCCTTAACCAATCTGCTCCCATCGTCGAAAAAGTATCATCCTTTTCACTCCGTTTATCTAGAATTTATATTTTCCTACTTCCTGAAGCACTATCTCATTCGACGTATTCCTATCTAATCCCAGCATCCTTTTCAACATGCAACTGCACCCTCTCTCTATCATCTCCCCCCACCCCCCCCACTCTCTCTCTCTTCCACCGCCCATAATTTTGCTCCATACATCATAATACTATTCACACACACTTCCATTATCATTCACATTCTTTCATACCTCCCCTTACATTCTTCGTTATCTGTTTACTATGCTCTTTACAAGGCATATTTTGAATAAAAGTGAACCCCAAATATTTATTGATCGGTACTTATTGATCGCTGTACTTTGCACTGCTTTTTTTCTTATGGGTTTTTTATAGAATTGAAGCGTACATTGCAAAGTAAAAATTGAAAAGTTCCTATTTTTGTATTGCCTTTCTTGAGCATTCCATCTACCATCTGCAGTAAACAGTCTAATCTCAAAGTATTTCGATAAGCCAAAGAATCTTTGCCCTTCAACTCTTTCAGTAAACTAAAAAGTGCACCATATTTTTCACGTCTTGCTATCCATGATTTTACCCGCATTTTTTTGTCTCAATTTCTGAGTTTCGTTTCTTTTTAACTCCATTTTGATAGCATGAGCTAAAGCAACGACTTCCACGTGAACTAGTTCGTACGACATATATCAGCCACTGAAATCAGGGACCACCGGAATCTTGCACTTGTAGTAAACAAATAGTTTTATTGAACCTGCTTCGTTTCACCTGTGGTCTTTCTTCAACATTATCACTCATTATACTTATAGCTATAGGAGTTCTTCAGGAGTCACCAGTATGTTGTAAAATTTCTATCGTTTACCGTTTTCTTGCTGATTTAGGTTCAATTCTTTCCAAAGCATGTACAAATTAATGGCACTTACGCTCCTCATCATCTGTTCCATGGTTAACACCACTTGTTTACTTGTTATATTTATGATCATATGAGGAATTGTCACATTTTGTCCACTACCTTCTAAATCTTGTAGCCTTTTCACAACATATTATTTTTTTATCTTGTACATACAAAAAATATTCAGGCATAGAATGATTGATTATTGCATAGAGCCCAAATTTTTATTCCATAACGAACAGATTGAGATGGTGTAGACTGATGAAAACGAAACGGCCTTCGGAATGTTACAAAGTGCTCTTCGAGAATGACAAACCAGCCAAGTGAATATCCGTCCTGTAGATGTAAATTCCACATATCGAAACACGCACGTACCAATTTGTAGTTTATATTGTTATTCTATTTGTCGAGCAACATTACAATTTTTTTCTTTGAACTCCATATGCGCCCATAATTGAACTGAACTTCTTCTTGTTTAAATGCCTTGCCCTCGAAAAACTTTGACGATCAGTTGCATTATTTTTGTTTTGTCTACTGCTATCCTGAATAATGAAGTGGTACTTTATGCGTACCATTGGCGTAGATTCTTTAACCATGATGTCTTTCTCCTTCCCTCTCTACGGTGACTTACTATTTTTCCCTGAATTATCAGTTGTAGTAGCTGGTATCTGCCGTTGCGCATAACATGACTGAAATACCCTAATTTCCTTCTTCTGACAGTAACTATTACCTCTAAACTGTTATTCATTTGTGTTAGCACACACTAGTCCACATATCAAATGCTTCTAACTTTTTACATATGGATTCTGTTAGTGTTCATGCTTCCATAGCATAATATAGAATACTATAAACGTCACAGCGTAAGAAACGAGTGCGTAGTGAAAGATTAAAGTCTTGACAAGTTAATACCTTTTTCATTTTTGTGTTCAATTGTGGTGAATTATCACTGTGTTCATTTAACCAGCTTCCAAGGTATTTGTACGATGGAACCTTTTGATGAGGTCGTTGTTGACTACTAGAGTGCCGTGAGTTGCAATCCATTCTTTCTTATTTACCATCCATTTGGTTATTTTGACATTTCCTCGCAGGCACATGGTTTCACTTTTTACAACTAGTTCGGTTAGCAGCTCTTGTAAGTCATTCCGACTTGTGGCGATTAATACAGTGTGATCGGCATATCTAAGATTGTTGATGATCGTACCGTTTACATTTTCTCGCTCAGTGCTTCAACAATTATATTTTTAGAATATATGGTGAAAGAAGTGGAGAGAGAACATAGCCTTGTCTCACTCCTTTTAGTATGTTATCTTCTTCGGACATTTTGTTTTCAACACGAATTAATGCCTTCTGGTTCTACAATATGGGCTACTATACGAGTATCGCGTCCATATAATCTATGTTTCTAAAAATATGGATTAGTTTTCCGCGCTTTACCATGTCAAACGCTTTCTTGTAATCAATAAAGCACATGTATACGTCTACATTCATATCGTAGCATCTTTGTGGCAGTACACATATACCCCCACTAAAGCGTCTCTCGTTCCTACACCATTTCTGAATCCAAACTGTGTATTATTGATGTTTACTTCACACTTCCGATATATTCTGACGTGTATTACTTACAGGAAAATTTTTAATACGTGACTCATCAAGCTGATTATTTGGTGTTCATTGCATAATTTAGCGTTTGTTTTTTTATTGGGAATGTTACGAATGTTGATTTGAGCCAGTCCGAGTGTATTACGTCGCTTCTGTATATACTATTAACCAGAGCGACTAATAGCTGAACCGACGTCTCATCCTTTAGTACTTTAGTCAGGCCACCATCTGGACATGGACTTCTACCGCGTTCTGCAGATACAATTGTGTATTCGACTTCGGCTCTTGTGATATCTATCCCGTCGTCATTGATAATATTATGGCTTGCGCTTCTATTATCATTGAAGAGTGTTTCAACATATTCCTTCCATTCCTTCAGTTTTTCATCAATAGATGTCAAACTCTTTCCTCTTCTATCCACGCAAGTCCATCAATTGTAAAATTTTATCGGTCATCTATGTTTGCGTGTTACTTTTGCCTTTGCTAGTTATTGTCTTTCCTTACCGAGTGTATGACCTCTTTGAAGCTGTTACAACACGTATCAATGTTTTCGGTTTTTCTACCATGGAAATTTCTTTCATAGTTCTATTTAATTACGCCTGGGTCTGGGTTTTCGGAAAATGCGTTTGTTATATGTAGGCTTTTTTCCTGACCGAATTGAACTAGTCTATTTCTGCATTCGTTTTTTGGTCTAGACCATACTTCCCCACTACAATCTCCCTTCGATCACAACCCACTTTGGCATTCAAGTCTCCCATTACTAAGGTGATGTCCAAAGCTTTGGTGCTTCTTTAACATTGGCATAAAACGACTCAATCTCTTCTTCCGATGCTTCGCTTGTGGATGCGTATATGGATAATGTTAACTGGTATTCGTTTTGCGTCTAATTGCACCGGTTACCAATTTTTAACAGACTTGTTTGCTTCCTGGCTTAGGATAAAACGTACCTCATTTCGGTGTTGTGATGAGGTCTTTCCCGAATTAAACACTTCGTAATCATTGGACATCAATTTTCAGCCTGCCCATTTCTTGAACCACAATATGGGCTTTTCCTGCCTTGATAAGGGCGCCTTACGTTTCATGTGGCTACTTTCTTAATGATTGAGCCGGAGATTCTTAGCACCACCTGCTCATTTAACTGCTGCCGGAGACTGGGGGCTTTGATGTTTGTTGTCTCAATCATCTCAGTGGCATATCAACCGGATATTTAGTTGCTGTCCATGCTTGTAGATGTTAGACCGTATCGAATACTGTTCTCCGCGCCCTAACTCCGTATTGACATAGCTGATGACCTATGTCATAGGAATGCTTATTTAGAGGCGGCATTGACTCGCCACATCGCAGTAATTATTATTGGACTTGCACCTTTTTATGAATTGGCCTTTTCCAATGACCGTTTAGTATGTCTAGTTACTGCTGCCGTTTTATTGTCGACGACTACTTATTCGTCATTATAATGCATATTTCGCAGTTAATCATAATGTCTTATGAGCATCCCACTATCCGAAATCTGTGGACCCGACTGGTAGCGCACAGCTCATCCTCAGCAACTGAACAGGTTCCCCAATTTTCCGGACTTCTCAACTGTAATAATTCTTCACTTTTTGATTTACTTATCCTAATCAGTATTATGCACTAATAAAACGACTCAACTTATTAATACGCAAAAGCGTCCATTTATTGTTATAAATTTATTGAGTTTTCTCATTTACTCATACCGACAGCAGATCCTGTTAGATCGGAGTTTTTCTTTTCTTTGCGGAGTTATACACTGTTGCTTCGATTTTTAACATTTTGAAATCGACTCATCTTGAAAAACTATCATCCCGTTTTTGCCCGGTTTTATTTAGCTCTATGAAATAATTTCCTTTCCCGACGTTCCTAGGATCATAATTCTCATTAGAGTCTCCTGAGCCTTTAAGTCTCCTTATAGTTCCTATCAATTATTGGAGCAATTTTTTGAATCTGTTAAATCCAATATCCTGACATCTTCTGAAATTTATGTATAAATGTATCATTCTTAGTTATTTACATTGCACAATCTATAACAGCACATCACATTTGTTATGACAACCGACAACTTCCTCTCTCGAGATTTAAACAGTTTCTAAGACCTTTAATCGGCTAGAAAAATCGACCATCCAAGAAAACACATGATTCCTCGTACTTTTAGCAATTATATTTACATTGACTATTAAAATAATTAAATCGTAAACAAAACTGCGTAAAGACTCTTGGTGGAAGAGGTGGTGAAAAAATAGCGCTTTCTGACCAAAATTAACTTTGGTGGGCACGATGCCGTTCCTACAGGTTGAATAATTAGAAATTGAGCGTCAATTGTTAAAAAGACATATTTTGCATTAAAACAAACATTTTCATACCTCAAAAGTTCCTCACGGAAGCACATGGGCTATCTGCCTATGGTTTTAAGAAACTTTGTCATAGAGACCTCAAAATGCACTCATTCAAGATGTAGATAGTACGATGGAGTAGACTTGCACAAATTTCTACAGTTTACACCTGTTTTCACCTGTACTACGAGGCCAGTTTTTATCTGATCGGAACTGTAGATATATGAATTTGCCACTCGGCCAACAGCTAGGTGGTGCGCTGTTTTTGATGGTGGTCTCTGGCATACTTTGTTTTTCATAAAGGATGGTGAAGATATTTTGATGACTTCTGGCAGATCATCAAAGTATTTATCGTTTTATTTCTATTCCTCTAATAACTCCACCTTATACTATATGTTACATGTATCTGGCAGTAGGATGCATTGACCACCGTTTAAAAGCATGCAAAAGATGGAGTGCAGAATTTTTTATACGTGCAGATACTTTTCTGTTTTATGGCTATTTATAACACGTTCAGCGCAGCTACCGCCGCTTCTCGAACCCTAGTTTCCATTTTGTTCTGTCAACCTAGTCCTCTTGGTGAAGATCTCGTGGCTCCATAGCTTCCGCAACGTTGTCTTTCCAGGTTAGACTCTCTTTCTTCGATTTTGTGGTGACAATTGCCATATCTTCTTTGGCTATCTTTTCTCTGGCATTCGCTGCAAGTGGCCATACCATCGGAGTGTTTTGCATCTATTGTGTCTATCTATATCGATGCCTTGTCGTTCTTTGATCTCCGTATTTCTTACATTAATCTACGTCTCCAGTAATCCATTTTCATGGCCTTTAGGGAATGCTCTTCTTTCTTTCGTTTCTTTCTTTGTGATCTCCCACACTCCAATTCCATATAAGGTTATAATTTTAGCTACAGTTTTGTATACACTAATTTTCGTTCATCTTGTTATCCTGGGGTTCCCCAGGATGCTGTACATTTGCCTTGCCACATTTCTTCCATACTCCTTATTTCGCTTTTACTATCTCCTGCGCTTGCAATGTTCGTCCCCATACATTTCTACTATTTGGTGTTTCCAATTGTATTTTCATTAATAAATCGTGTGCAACTTTTTCAATAACTAAATATTCTGTTTTGAATGCATTTATTGACAGGCCCCACTTTTCGTATTTCTCTTCTGCTATTCTCTGCAAAGATGACGTATCGTATGCAAAGTGTAACGTGAAAAGTTTATCATCCCCAATACAAATTCCCATAGTCTTCTTCGCCGCCAATAAGTTAGTGTTGAATTAAAGTACATTTAGAACTAGGTAGGAGCAATGCAGCATCCTTGCCTTCGGCCTTTCGTCACTCTAAATTCTTCTGAGATTTCTTGTCCGATTTTCATTTGGTTCGTCACATTTCCGTATAGTTTTTGTACCTCCAGAATCTAAGTTTTTTTACTCCACGCTGTTTTCTTCCATAGCCTCATACAGGTTGATGCGGGAGACACTTTCGTAAGCTTTCTGGAGATCGAGCGACACCATTCGCGATTCTAAATTTTGAGCAAGTCTTTTTTCGATAAATTATCTATTGTTGATCTGCCCGGTCCAAATCCTTGCTGCTATTCTATGTCTTACAGTTTCTGTTATAGTCTATTATTTTAAACTTTCCCATATATTCTTACAACTTGAATTCGTCGGCTCAGTCATCGATACTTTGAGCATATATTATTATTTCCTTTGTTGTGGATGTTACTTATATATGCCATAGTCCATTCTTTTGGCAATTCTTCCCCTCTTTGGAACAGGCTGAAAAATAAGGAACTCGGCCTCAGGTGTTATAAGCTCGATGGGGATCCCTCCTGATACAGGAGCTCTACAACTTTACGCACTAGTGATAGCATGTTTAACTTCAATTAACGAAATCTCGTTATCCCCCAGAGTCACATCAAAATTATTCCGTAAGCTCATGGTATTTGTGAGGAATTGCGATCTTCCGCCTGTTAGTAGATTTTGCTAATTCGATACCATTGTTCTACCAAATAGGTTTGCATTTGCTAAAAATGTACGTGTTTCCATTTCACCAATTGCTTCTAGAGCGGCTTCATTTATCTTTTTTACTAAATAATTGTACATATTTATAGCTGATGAGTAGTTAAGATCTGCGCTCACTTCTGTACTCAATCTGACTTTGTAGAAGAATTGGGCTGATTCATCACACAGACTGGTCAGATTAAATTTGGTGAAGTTTAGCTTATGCTGATCTGCAGCATTTATCTACGTATCATTTGTAGGCGCAACTATGGTGAATGTGTACCATAAGTTTGATATTAATAAGTCCATTTCATCGTTTCGGATATTCTTTAGAGGATTTTTCTCGCTTTTTAGATATTTAATCATCGACTGAAGATGGTCTGTCTCGCTTGTTTTATGAGCCGGTATTACGTTTGCATAAACATTGAGCCACTTCTACTCTGAATTCCCATAACTGTAAAGTTTTCGGTACATTTCCCCCCTTTACCATTCTCTTCTTCATTACCCTTCTGTACACGATCCAAGCATTCACTATAGTAACATCTAGCATATGATAGAAAATACGGAAATACCACTTCTTGCTCATAATTTTTATATTGTATCTGCCTATAAAACTGTCTAAGAGGTCCATTCCTTCCATGTGCTTGTTGTACTCCTGTACTACGGATGGACAATCAACTGATATCATCTTCTTCTCCTTCTTGTCATAGCGTTGTACCTCGGAATCTGGAAGTTGTCGTAGAAAATATGAAGCTAGTGTAACAGTTTTATTGTCCTTCCAGCTAACAAGAGACATTTCTACGCCATCTACTACTTTACCGAATTCCTTGCTATACCCCCTATTCTTATTTTTCATTTACTCTCCTGAAGGCAACTTCGAGTTTGGAATTCGATTGCGGTTTATTGTGCCAAGCGAATGAATACCTTGTTGTGGAAGGTATGCAATCAGTAGTAAAGTTGTGTAGTAGTTATCAAAGTAAATTTTATAATTTTTGTTTATCTCCAGTGTGAACAAGATTGGCACAAAGGTGAACAACAAGATTGGCACTTGCGCCTAAAGCAGGCTCATTATTTTCTATGACATTTTCTTTCCCTGTATAAACTTCAAAATCATACTGCCCACAAACAAATAATTTGAAACCCCATTTGTGGTTTTTCAAGAGCAGATATTCTTTGAAGAAATGTCTGGCTTTCGTCGCACACATCTGTTCATCAACTGAAAGAAGAGCTTCTTTTGCCACTGTTGCATATCTTGCTCGTAATTGAGAAAGCACAGACCGAATATTATGAAGTCTGTCGGGGTCAGGGCTTACAGATGGTTTTAGTTTGGAATTGTTATTGAAGTGTAAGTTTGCACGTACCCTTTCGAATTTATTCGCTCATGCAATCCTTTATGATTGAATTGCCCACTACAGGTGACCAGTAAGATCGAATATTTGGATTACGGGTGACTGACATGAGTATGCATATACCAAAATACAGTTGTACATAAATTTTATTTAGGTTTGCTAGTTTAGCAGGTTTACTCTGAACTGAGTACAAGTTACTTTGATCCACAATGTGTTCAATCATTTCATTCGTAAACAAGTACTTATAAAAACTGTATGGAGGATCAAGGTTCGTTATTTCAGAAATTGTTTTCCATACAATTTCTGGTTTCTTAAGTTTTTAGCTTAGACACCTTAGTTTGACTTTACAGTTTCCCCTGGCAACCTGTTCAGTACTTTCTTCAACATTGGAGTTTTCGGGTAGATCTGAGCAATCAGAATCTGAGAGTTCATAATAAGGGTCAGTCACTATCCTGAAATTCATTTTCTTGAATGTCACCTTCATTATCTCTAAGACCAGCAAATTTCTCCCAATACTGTTGCAATTCTTCATCGGACAGGAATTTTTTATTAGCAGCCATTCTGCACTCGGAAAATTATACAAACCGCATGAAGTATCATTTTTGATACATTTATTTAAAATGTAAAAATCTTATTGAAATTTCGAAAAATTTCTCACTATTTTATTTTTGTATTGGATTACGTACCTCTAGATACAATGTATAATCACTAACTGCTACCAAAAGCACTAAAACACTCCAAAAACAAACACAATATTAGTTGTTGTTGTAATATACTTATTTATAGTCGTCCTATTTCTGCCTTATAGGCTTATCACCGACTATGTGTTTTAACGTCGAGCCTCTGCCATCAACGCTGATAGGTAGGGTATCAGATAATTTCGTCTTTACCAACCTTTAATGATCAACTCGTAAAGAGAACTTTATAGTGCGTGCCAACCCGCACACACTGGACCGAAGTTTTATATCTACCTCTATAGATTTGCATGATAAATTATAGTTACCTTCCTCCTATAATTACCGATCTCGGTTTCGTGTGTTGCCTAGATTCGATCAAAACCGCAAACCATTGTTTACGCTGGGGATCGAACCCGGGACTCCGCGGTGGAGGACACAATATTAGCATACATATAAACAACACGCCTACTGTCAAACGATACTGTCTAGTAGCGTTCAACTAAAATAGTTTCTAAGACAGACCATGTAGCTCCACCTATGTTTCGAGTATTCAATTAAAGTACAGAATTTTATGTATCAAATACACTAAAACCTATCTATTGGATTTTACAGCACTAAACGGAAGTTTACAAAAAAGTATCAAATATGATACATGATGCTGTGAAGGGTTAAACTTTCCAAGGATAAATATTTCTTTTATATGGCTAATGCGACCCAGGATGTCTATCAAGGTGTTATTGTATTCATCCTTTATTGTCACTTTTACCCTTCTGAGGGCGCGTATGTCCCAATAATTACACTTTAGTACCCTTTCACTTCAATTCCTAGGTAGATGATACTTTCTTTGACTTGGTCCCAGCTCTTCATGGATCAATGACATGTAGTTTTCCTTTCCTTTTATGAGGATAGAGACTCTATAGGAATCATTCAGTTCCATAGGAATCATATAAGTTTGTCTCACTTCAATTACTGATGCTCACGTAATCCAAAAGTGCAGGACAAAGCGTAAATAGGTTTTGTTACTTCATTTTGCTCTAACCAATCCATACATATAAGTAATAGGTACAATACAATATTGTAAGTAAATAAAGACAAGATGAACTGCATTCACGTCTGAATATATTAATCTAAATTTCAATACTTTGAATAAAAATTCAATTTGTAAATAAAACATTTTACATAAATTAATGATTTATTGCACACGTTCCAAGTATTCACTAATGTGGTACGTGAAAGTTCATGTTAATTTGTACATAAAAATGTAATGTAATGGAATTAGTTATAAATGTAAAGGAATTACTTTTCAGTAAATAGATTAAACATGCATGGAATATCACAGAATTATAACAAAATTATGCCAATTTATTTAAAACAATACTATCTGCACATTTGCATTTACGTAATTCTAATAAGTACCTTTAAGAGATTAGATTATTGTGTATTGATTATTATGTTTTATATATTGTCAATAATAGGCACAATTTACAAATCCTTCGAACAAAACAATTTATTATTAATAATTTACATTTCCGTTACGCTTTCTTATGAAATATGAACAAAAATTACTGTAAAGTAACTAATTAAATTGAATTAAAATTATTTAAAATGGAAACAGTGTTTATCGTTCTTGTAATAATAATGTTTTTATTATTTAAATTATATATTATATCAGTGTGCTACAGAACGAAATGCTATCATATATTTCGAGGTCCGGATAATAGCGCCTTACTCAGTAAGTCATAAAATATTTCTTAGTAAGTCGTCA
>WYDF02278517.1:1965-17344 GCA_009867245.2 Adranes taylori | reverse complement strand
TATTTAGAGAACGGGTTACATCAGTTTGTAATTTCAGAAGGGGGTCATGAGTAGAGCGAAATGCTCTAAATCCGAATGGATTGTCAGTGAAGAATATATAAAATATCCGTGCTTATACGACGTCAAACTACCTTCATATAAAAAACGAAATATAAGAAACGAAGCTTTATTAAAAATAAGCTAAATTATACACCTAATTTTGGAAGAAACGCAAAATAAGTAGCATAAAATCAACTTATTGCCGAGAACTAAAAAAATAAATGAAAGATTTTTCAAAGTCCGTAGCTGCCACTGGCGATACTTATGTTAGACATTTGAAGTGGTTTGTTTTATTGCATAGCATCCTGAATTCGTTGAATATAGAACAGAAGGCAACACAAAGTAATTTGGTAAGTACAATAATATTTATAAAGTTTTTTATAATGTTTACAATGCTTTTAATTAAATATACATATTGTTCTTAATTAAACCATTTTGGTCTGCCATGAAACTTCATCTTCTCCTACAAAATAATCGGCATACATATCGCGTATGTGTGTAACACTTTGTGATGGTCGTATGTGGCTACTATGTTCACTAGGCACCAGCCCGAGGGATTCTATATCTCTCCAGCTTCCTGGAATACTTTCTCCGTTCTCAATGTTTTTTAAATCAAATGTTTCTACCTTGTAAGGTTGAAATGGTAAGGTTTTTTTTTTTCAAAAATCTTAAAGCGAGATACTAGGATGTCGAATGCATTTTCCACTATCCTTCTTACTCGAGATAATTTGTAGTTAAAGTTCTTTTTCTTGTGTGTCAAGTTATACCCTCCATATGGTTTTAACGTTTAGTATTGTCACTTACAAGAAAGTGACCTTCTGGTAAAAGATTATTTTCAAGAGCCTTACTCAGTTGACAACTCTCGAACACACCACCATCAACACGTCTATTGCAACCAACATCTTAGTATGAAAAGCAATAAACATGATGAATTAATGCCAGTAAAAATATACTATTCTGCTTCTTGTAATTAAAGTAATAACTTCCTGTCTCAAATGGCGCTTTGGTCACTATATGTTTTCTATAAAAAAAGCACCACAGTGGCCCGGGAACTGCCACGAATTTCTATAACGTCGTTCATTCGCTTTCCATCCTTCTTCATTGGTTATCTGGAAGAAAATGGAAGAAAAAACTCATTTACGTTATTCGCTTTTTAGGATAATGAGGAGGAACGCTCTATAAGAACTTAATCTACACTGGGTGATGTGGGAATCCCAAATGAAATCTTGGACAGCAGCGATGTAATCGAAAGTAAATGACTTCGTGATAATATTAAAGGGCCACGAAAGAGGCGCTTGAAGGATCTCAATGAATTAGTTGACAAAATGAATAAAGTTCTCCAGATTTATTGTCAGACGACTCATCTGAGTCGTCTCCCGTTCCCGCCATCTTTTTATGTTCCACGTATATACATTATCTTAAAACATTATATTCAAATTATAACTTATATGACCAAACCCTAAAGCACAAATGGCCGTTACTATCAATAATTACTATGCTAATTTATATATACATTGTACGTGGTAGTACTAGCGCTCGCGAAAATGGACTGATCTATACGTCGTGCGCGTCGCAAGCACCTATCTTTACATCTGCCTACATCCGAACGGTACGTCTATTCACGAATCGATAATACGTTATTTAAACAATGCTATTTTCCTATAATCTATCTTAATTACACATACGATTTTATATATACGAGGATATATAATTTATAAACGGATTAAAATTCGTGTGGAGGTCAATTGTGCGCAATGGTCAGAAAAATGTAAAGGTAAATCATTGTAAACTTTTCAGATTATATTCACTTTATATTATAAGATTAGATAGCAGATAGCAGTTTAAAATGTACTAAACTAACCGCTGCACGCAATTGACCAACACCGTAAAATTCGGATTATTTTTATGGTTATAAAATAGTGTCGTAGTTATTACTTATGATTCTTTGCATTTAGAAAATAATTTAATTCAAAAGAATGTCTACAGGTAACTAGAATATCAGTTAAAAGTAAGTATAGCATTGTAGAAACAAATCCAATTAAACATATTATCAAAGTTTGTATGAAGAAACAAACTTTACAATTTGTTTGTTACGTAAGCCATTTGCCATATCCAAATAAATTTATGAATATTGCAACTGATATTGTTATGGCGTGCAATAATAGTGTAATATCTAAAATTAACAAATTCGTTGGTTAGAGAGAGGAATGATTCGAAATTCATGATGAAACTTTAACTACGTATTGTTGCTTACATGAAATACAAAATTGATGCATGGCTGCGTTTTCAAAATATGTATTAACTTTTATTTATGTACATGGGTTCGTTATAAAGTTTAGTAATATTTCACATAAACCTCATTTACTTACAAGTAAAATTTTGTCTCCGACGATGTTAAAGAAGGAAACTCGTCCTTAGTCTGCAAGAAGTGTATTATAGAGAAACAGTGCACATATTTATATCAGAAGTATCATACAGAGGAGGCTGCGAGGTAGATATAAAGCATCATTTAACCATCTCTCGCACTTCAACCACAAAGCTATCCAAACAATGGAGAGGTACAGATATTACGAAACAAACCAAATTAAGACCTCCACAGTCTTTAACTTTTACTATCATATCATACATAGCGTCAGAATTTGCCGCTATCTAAAAAGAGGGAGTGTGACCTGGACTATTTACCTCACAAATCCATCTGCATTGGAAGCACTCAACGTGTTTTTCTTGTTGATAACCAGTTTAGTACCTTGTGTCATGGGAGTGCTATCTACTTAGAGCAGTGTATAATTATAGGTAATTCCTTCTAGCATTGCCAAACTAAAATAGTCGGTTATGAAACTGTGGAAGACTGAAAATCAATATTTATTATTAAGTTATGCTTATTTCATATGTTATACTTACCGGACTTAATAACTTGATGATTGATGCATCACTGCGTTTTCAAGATATGTATTCGTACTACAGATTTATCTAGTTAGCATTAAACTGTGCGTTTCACTCAACCCACGTAGATCTAGCGGTAGCTCCACCGTAGTTCAACTACTCTCTAGCTACAAAGCCGGAAAAGAGTAAGTTTAATATTAACCACCCTTCTGATTTATACAGGTAGCATTCAACTGTGCGTTTCACTCAACCCACGTTGATCTAGCAAAAGCTCCATCGTAGCTAGACTTCGTTCTAGTGAAAAGCCGCAAAAGAGTATGTTTGATATTAATTACCCCTTTGATTTATATACTTAGCATTAAACTGTGCGTTTCACTCAACCCACGTTGATGTAGCGATACCTTCACCGTAGCTAGAGTACCCTCTAGTTACAAAGCGGCAAAAGAGTAAGTTTAATATTAACCACCATTTTGTACATGGCCTCATTTACTTACACATAAATCTCATTTACGTACAAGTAAAATTTTGTGGGAAAAAAGTTAAAAAACATTGTTAAAAAAGTTTAATAACTAGATGTCCCCACCCTATACAAAAGTGTATTGTAGAGAAACAGTGCACACATGCATCTCAGAAGTATTATGAAGAGGAGGCGTTGAGGAAGATGTAAAGCATCAATTAGCTACCTCTCGAACTTAAACGAGCAAGCTTAAACGAGCCAAACAATGGACAGGTATAGGTATTACGAAACAAATTCCAATTTAGACCTCTACACTCTAACTTTTACTATTGTAGCATATATAACGGCAGAATTTGCCGCTACATCTGTATTGAGCGCACAATACGCACAACTACATTCACTGAAGGAGAAAGTCATTATCTGGTAGTCTATAATTTTTTTTGACTACAATCACATCTTTTTGACCACATGGAGATACAATCACGCGATAGAAAGGTTGGTGTTAGAGGGAAAGGTTGCGGGACGTAGATTCAGAGTTAGATTGCTAATAAGATGGTTTGACCGCCTAAGAATCTGGACTTGGGTCTAGGAGACGCAATATATATGACACGTTGGAAACCAAGAGTGAAAATCGCGAAGAATGAGACTAGAACTTAGACAAGGTTAAGATCTGAGGTGGTTGAAGAACAATGGTTTCCAAATATTTTTGATCTTGTACATCTGAAGAGGTAGAAGAATAGAAAATAAGTTAAGAATTGTAGAAAAAATGGAATTTTCCGAAGTAAATAAAAGAACTGACGTCGATGGTTAATTAAAAGTTCGTAAGGAAACACTTCAAGAAATCGGCGTAGGGCCTAAGAGCAAAATGATGCAAATTATAGATTAACTTATAATAATTACACAATTTTATTTCAAATGTTTATATAGAAATATTACAAAAGTATAAGTATTTCAAATATGTATATGAAAACTCATTCACTATTCATTTGTTTAATACTCTTTCTTTACGTTGTTATAAATAGTTTTAAAAGTAATGGCGTGTTGTACAATAATTAGTAATAATCCTTGTATATATATATATATATATTAGAAATATAAATAACAAGTATACGCGTTTCATAAAGTTATTGTTAATGTATGTAATTATTAATCCACTTAAGTTGAACAATCGAATTAATGAAGTTGGAAACAAAGGGAACAGTAATTCAGTTAACGCGTCTTGACTCGAAGTTATAGTCTTTATATCTTAAAATAAAATCAGACTTGCAGTATTCATTTAAGTTAGTTTATAACTACATAAATTACACTTTACAGTGTGATTACTAAAATTTTAATGTTCTAATATATTTTACATATTGTCACGTTTAAATTTGGAATTGACATGAAATTGAGTTATCTTTAACAGGATAAATAAATTATACTTTCAGTCAAAACACACTTAATTGGAGCGGGAATGGTAGAGCAATAATTTATTTAAGGCGGAGTTAAAATTTATAAAACGTTATTTGGGGTTTTAAGAAGTTCAAGCACTAATAAAATTGACAATTAAACAATAATTACTGGAACATTTGCTTGATTAAAGCCAATATTCAACCTTAGTAAAGCAAATACGGCCCTTGAATTAAACAAACACAATTCAAATAAGACACATAAAGATTTTAAAACACTTTATTAATCACTAAGTAATTTATTTTACATGAAACATGAATTATAGGGGGTTCACAAACTTTGCCAAACAATAAAACAGATCTGATTAAGATTTATTTGATATACATAAACGTTAATAGGAACACAACATAATTTTCCTTCGAGTCGAAAATAAATAACATAACGACCAAGAAATATTTGATTAATAGTAGATAATAATTTGAGAGTAATTAATAGAGAATTGCTTGACCGACAACATAAAATATAATTCGGTTCTTATTAATTAAAGTAGCATATATATTTTTACTCAACCCACCTGTAAATTTTACTTTCACTACTTAGATAAATATAAAACTAGTAAACAGCATTTAAATAAAAGTCTAGTTTCTTTTCCCCTCTTCTTCTAGTTTCTTTTCGTCACAGGAAGTTTTTTCCTCTCTTGCTGCCAACAAAGTGACACCTGCGTTCCAACTTACGCGAGTTACATACGGCATGCGTGTATCTATTCTTCCAGATTCCTTAGATCATAATGAATCGCGATTTTCCTTAGATCATCTATCCCTTCATCAATAAAAATGTTTAAAGATCTCTACATTTAATCCGAAGAATTGAATACGTCTAATAATTTTTGACACTACAATGGCCGAGCAGTAAAATTAGAGTTTTTTTCGAACTCAATAGTCGATTGCCTAATAATAAAGAGATAAAAGAGAAGTAAAAATAATACAATACAAATGATACAAAAATGTGCATTCTGTTTTTAGCTTTCAAGGCACATTAGCTGTAAAATAATTAGGAACAGGTTGTGGGAGAGAATGGAAGAAGCGTGTATAGATAGGAATTTATGTGAGATGATAAAGAGGAAGTATGAAGGGTGTAATTTGACGCTAATCAGTGAAATATCATTATGGGTTTACCAAAACCATGTATTGTTCTTCTAATTATAAACAAAGAAATGAAAAGTATTATTCTACAAATAGAAATATCATTAATCGAAACAAAACCTTAGATCATTCCAGCCTTTATGGCGGTAATCAAAATATATAGTAAATAAGCAAAATGGTTTTAATACTGTGCAAGCGCAATATTAATAATGAAAAAGTGGTGAAAATGAATTCAGCGATGCTTGTCTAGTACTACAAAAATGCGGTGACAAAATAACGAAACGGCGAGAAGCATGTAACTACGGGATGCAAGCAATCAATAAATCATACACAAACAAACAATAAGGGTGAAGCTACTTATACTATCACGGAATGGTGGCTATCTCTCAATATACGGCATGGATCACGGGTAGGGTAGAAATATTCGTCTACCATTCACAGCGGGTTATAAATCATGTACCAACATATACACAATAATGAGTAACAGGTAGTAACACACGGTATCTTCTACTCACAGCGGGTTATGGATCATACATCAATATAGGAGGTCACAGGTAGGGGTATTCAAACGCAATTACGGTAGGGTCAGTACATCTCAATGCTTGATATGGAAATCTGACAGGACAGGTTTACTCGGGGGTTGCTACTACTCACAACACAACACTCTCGTAAACTTAAGTGTTAATGTCGCTTGAGTCACCAAAACTAACCAAAATTAGTGTTGGGTGTACTCTAGCTAAAATGGAATCACTGCCGGATATCAGCGATACTACTGTGAATATAGTAGTGTCGCTGATACGCTGATACTAAAAGTGTGACACAAATTAGTGCTGGTAACGGAATGGAATATCACTACGGATATCAGCGACACTACTGTGAACAAAGGTGCCACTTGCACCGAAGTATCAACAACTAGCTACTGTGAACATAGGCTAGCGTTTGACACAAATTAGTGCAGGTAACGGAATGGAAAATCACTACGGATATCAGCGACATTACTGTGAACAAAGGTGCCACTGTCACCGAAGTATCAACTAGCTACTGTGAACATAGGCTTTTGTTTGACACATGTTAGTGCAGGTAGCGGAATGGAGAAAGGAAAGGAATCATTCGAAATACATACAATCAATAATGTGAATGGTATATGATAAAGCAATAAGCGGTGTAAGAATTATTTTCAAAATGATATTTACAAAATAATTATTTTCCAAAATTATTTTCCAAAATTACTTTTCAAAATTATTTCCCAAAATTATTTTTCAAAATTACTTTTCAAAATTGCTCTTACCAAATATATAAAACGGGTACCTCTGGCCTGGCTGTTCGCTGCGGTTGTCAGACTCGGGAGGGCCGGATACTCTTCTCAAACTCTTTCTTTTTTTTTTACGTAGGAAGTAGAGAAACCTTCAAAAGGCGAAGGATGTCCGATGCATCCAACAGTGTGGGTTTTTTACCCACTAAAACTCCAGTCCCTGTTGGGATTGTGTCAAACTCACTAGAAACTCGCTCTTTTATAGCAGACCATGCCCACACAAGACACATAATTTGTGTGGAATAGTGGACCCTACTACAACGCATATACTAGCATCTCCTACTCTAGTCCAATATTAAACATTTATATTATGTCTAATCATACGGAGATACATTTTGTATCTTTCATATTCATGCGGACCCATATATGATTCTCATGCTCGCACAAGCATACGAAATTAACATACATGGCGCTATATAACTATTATTAACAGGCGACGCAGAGAGCGTACACTTCTCTCTGTCTTATTTAATTGGCCATGTATTTCTGTCTTTTATACTCGCTACGCAATTGTCTAGGACAATTGTGGACAATTGGGCACATTCAAATGTAACTTAAATAGTGCTTTTATATCATATACGAGTATAAATATTAGTGCTTTGGCGGGCTGCGCAAAAAGTTGCAAAGGGCCGCAGGTTGCCGACCCCTGGTCTGGTCTAGGACAATATTATTCACGTAATGTTTTGTGTTTTTAATTCGGAAGGAATAATTATTTTATTACTCTAAATTCTTTTTAAGCTACACCTGCTACTTATATTTGACATATCCTAAGTATAATATTCCTATTGTATTATTTATTAAATGTCTTTAAGAAATAATCATTTTATTTAAAATATGTTACAACAAAACATCTGAATATTGTTTACTTAGTTATGACGCGTTTTAATTTTTGCGCATTAATACAGACAGACGAATTCAATCTTTTTGACTAGAAGGTTGCCTACTTCAGATACGTAGATCTATTTATTTTATTTATTCACGGAATATAGACAGTATTATTTCTACTAACATCACTTTGTTACAAGGGACTTAGATACGACGAGTAAGAGATAGAGTGTCAGAATAGTCTGAAGTGGACACGTAATAAAGTAGGGATGTCCAATGCGTGCAATATTATGGAATATTTATTTGTCAGATTTGGACTGAGTATTAAGAATTGGAGTGGACGGAGTATTGTAATTTATAAAAAGAAAATCTGGACATTTGTTTATGCGGATGACACAATATGTTCGGTTAGTACTAGGAAAGAAATAAATGATGTGATTTGAGGAGGCGGAAGGTTTCATCAAGACATTTCCATTATTGAAAAACGTTGGCAAGGCAAGTGGAATAGTGAAATGCTTGCTAGTTAATTATTGTTGGACATTGATATCAGAAACTGCCCAAGAACAGTATAAAAGATACACATATTAAACAGGACAATAACATACAGCTCCATATAATGTACATATGTAATTAATATTATTTCTTTTGCTTATCAATAAGTTTTTTCCAAAGCTTCACGTGCCTGAATAACTTTGTTTTCATTACTATAATTAAAACTATAAAAGAAAAGAAAATCGTACATAGTTTCTAAAAAAAAATTAAAACTTGCTGTCTAGTGCTATTTATTAAAATCTTATTCAACTAATAACATCATTACGTCTAAAATAAATTCCCTAAATTATATAACTAATGATTCATCGAATAGATTCTCATCATGTTTTCCTTTAATTTATTCTTGCAGAGATCTCCAACACTTTTTAATAGGGAATTAAAGTCTCCTGAAGGGGATTTTTTACAGTTTTTAAATGCTCCCGGAATACCAGTGTATAGCGGAACACTGATTGAAAAACACTGCTCTAGATTATCTAGGACAATTGACTGTTATTACTCGTTATCTTTCCATTTTCAAAAATGTCGTCCATGTGCGTAGTCCATTCCTCTAGATTAAGAATATTTCTTTTATTAGGCTCGATGGTTGAGCCCTGGGCAAAGACTTTCATTTTTATCCACAAAACCAATACAAAAACTTCACTATAGCCTCAACTTCAAATATGATCTATCTTTTCAATAATGTTTATGAGACTGGAGTACTTTTAAGGGACTGATTAGCATCTAAGTCTTCAAATAAATGAATGAATAAAACAAGAAGATCTTGGAACGATATGCTTAACAAGTCACGCTGCATCCCTAAACCCTCGGCTTACCTATGGCCATGGTTTCTGGAATGATCGTACGGAGTCCTCGATGAGCCAAGAAGTTCGAATCATAGCTTACCGATATCTGAATGAGACAAATAAAAAATTAATCTCTTAGTCGATTATACTTTGTACTGAAAGAATAAATCCATTTTACGTGTCTGTAATTACCTTTGAACAGAATGTTTTTATCAGTTGAAATTAAAAGTTTCTTTTCGTTTAGATATTTTATTCATTATAGTTACGTGTGTAATGGACTATCATGCACTTGTAATTAAAACAAAAGTTAAAAGGTATAGCGAATATTTTAGAGCGATTTAAATGACCGAGCAAGCAGTAAGGTACGTACGCTACTTAATTGCACGGATGAAAATTACGATGGCAATCTTTAAATCGTTTCTGTTCTTTTAAGAAAACATTCATGTAAATGTAACGCTGCTTTGGGTATTAAAATCTTATTTATCTATTAAGTAAAATGATTGAATTTTTGGAAGAAATATACACACTAAGGTCCTTGGCGATGAGTCACTTGATATTTTAAGAGTGCACATATGATTGTTATGGAAATAAATTTGGCTACATTTGTATACTGTAAGTTTCTTCAAACATTATTATTATCTTAGCAGGTAAAGCGACAGTTGAGCCAGACATACAGCAGACAGACAAACTACGATGATTCAACACACGTACAGTAGTAGCGTCGTTGTAGTGGTCGTGATAGCCATAGGAGATAACTGGGGAAGGTAGATAGGAGGTAGGGAAGGTAGGAGAATAAGTAAGAGAGTACGTAGAAAGAAGTAAAAGAATAAGAAGACGAAACAGGAGAATAAGTAGTAGAAGTATGTTGAATATATTATCTAGAATATTTAGGAATATTTTTTTCCAGTGTTGCCAAAATAGTAGGAATTACCGATTCACTGGCATATTTACCAAGGTGCCCCAGCGCATTCACCATTCCGATTACATATTCTTATAATGTATTAAATATAATGTACCAAAATATTGGCGAATGCTTCAGAGAATTCAGGTTGTATTCACCATTCCACTCGTATTGAATGTAAACAAACACATTTGAAGTTATGTTTTATCGTATTTTAAACGTTAGATGTCACTATATTTCTAACAAACTTTAAAATAAAAGTAACGGAGTAAAGAGCGAAGTAGAAATGCACAACAAAGATTTGGAGAGAGAATGGCAACAGTGAAATGGGATGATGTGGGACAGATGGAGGAAATAATGCAGATCAAAGGAGAAATGTTGGTTAATACACAAAAGAAAAGAAGAAATTATAGAGAAGATATGGGTATATGATAAAAAATTGATGGAGAAACAGATAGAAGTTAGGGAGGCTTTAAGGAAGCTTGAGAGGAATATGTGAAAGAAAAAGGGGAATGGACAAAGGAGGGTAGGAAATGCTGGCAAGAAAAAGAGAACAAGGAAAGGGAAGTTATAAATGTTATAAGGACGGAAGGGGAGATGTGGACATATTTGCGACATAATAGCAAGGAGAAGATGGGTAGAGAGAAAACAAGTATAAGTATAGGAGAGTGGGAGGAAGAATGCAAACAAAATTTGATAGAAGGAGTAAATGGGGTTACTTGTAGTAAGTAATATAGAAAGAATTGATCTACAGAGGAGAAAGAGTGGATATGAAGTGGAATGGATATGAATAAGGTATGGATGGGAGAAGAGACAGATTTATATACAAGGATCTATATACAAGGATTATAAATATAAAGTTAGAAAGTGAAATGAGTGGGTAAAAGAGCTTGTCGGAAAGTGAAACGAGTTTTGTGAAAGGAAAGGGAGTAATGGACAACATTGTAGTATTAAACTTTATAATAAATGAGGAGATGAGTATGGGTAAAAAGTTATACATACTATTTGTAGATTTAAAGCCTGCTTTCAATAACATTCATAGAAAAAAGTTATGGGTGAAGATGAGAGAGATAGGAACATCTGAAAGGGTTAGAATGAGAATTAATCGCTAGTTTATTCAACACCTATGTTTCTTATTTAGAAGAGGTGTTAAAAGAGGGCAGATTGGCGGTGTGGTAAATGAATTTGGTCACTGAGTACGTGGATGGTATAGAGTGTATTGCAAGTAGTAGGGAGCAAATGAAAGAGTTAATTCGAAGGGTAAATATATGCATAGAGAAGAGAGGTATGGAAATGAATATGAGCAAAACGAAAATGATGGTATGCAAGAGAAGGAGAAGAGAAAATACGAAGGAGTAATTTGAGATAAATGGGTTAAAAATTGAAAATGTTTGGAAGGAAAGGTTCGGTGATTCGGTCAAATGAGATTGATAATTTTAAAGGTGTGTATAAGGAGAAAATTGATGTATGGGGCAGAGGATGGGCGGTGAAAGAGAGAAAGGACATTGAGAGAATGGGGCTGAAATAATTGACGAGAATATTGGGATTAGACAGATGTACACCGTCGGATATAGTAATGCAGGAGTTTAATCAACAGAAAATATGGATAAAGGGTGTTAAAAAATTAGTCAATGAAGAGTTGGGTGAACAATCGTATGAGATGTATGAGAGGTGTGGGTGGTCGATGGACGTATGGTATATACGGTGAATGAAAGATAGCAAAAGAAAGAAGTGTGAGGATGAAGGAATGCAGGTATAATAGAAAGTACGATGAATTAAAAGTGATTGGGGGGCTGCTGGACTACTTTTTGGAGGAATTGGTAGGAAAGAGAAAAGGAGGAGTGCAAGATTTAGATGTGAAAATGAAGAAAGAGTGAACACATATTGGTTGAGTGTTAATGAAAAGAAATGTAGAGAGTGCAATGAGAAGGTAGACGAATGGGATCACTGGATAAAAGAATATGAGGAAATAAGGTTGAATATGGTTCATAAGAAGGAGGCGAAGAATTGGATAAGATGCAATAATGAAAGAGAAATGGGAAAGAAGATAATGGAAAAAATCATGCGAGAAATTGTTAGAGGAAAGAGGGAGGTGGTTCTGTGGAGGACGAATGAAAGGGGAAGGGGGGTAAAAATGACGGATATTGAAGGGGGTAAATAACAGAACGAACGGGGTAGAAAAAAAGTAAAAGTAAATGAAACTAAACAGGACAAAAAGAGTTAAGGAGTATAATTAAAAAAGATGAGGGTTAAGGAGTAGAAAGGGCATTGTTATGGGAAAAGGCAAAATTGGGGAATATAAATAGAATGTAGAAAAATTATTTTATTAATTTTATTATTGTTCCTATGAATTCTGTTTTGTTTTTATCGTTCTTTCTAATTTTGTAATTTAATGTACATATATGCCAATAAAGGTATTAGAATTCAACTGAATTGAATAAAAGTAAGTAGATTCTAAAAGTAACTAGATACTACCAGGAGCGGTATAAAAATAATTGTTTGATAAAATATACTAGTTCCGTATAAAGGACCATTCTACATACAACAGTTGTTTAAATAAGTATATGTTACAGACAGTAGATGTTGAAAATTTTGGCGCTCCGAAAAATGCTCTGCACCCGGCCCAAATCAGCATTCCCTCTAAGCAGTATGTCCGGCCCTGTTGTCGTTGTCGTCGGCATCACGTGATTGCATGACGGAGATACGTTCGTACCTATACCTTTGCAGATTTTTGTGAGTTTGTAGATATCCATGCTGTGAATGTAAACTAAGATTATAACACCGCGTTTTGAGGTTATGTTTATTAATATTAGCGCGAAATTTTAATGTTGATTAAATTTGGCCTAATAGTTATTTTGATATCGCCAAGCATTTAATCTGTTACAATAACAGATTAGTTCACATTGAGTACATTTTACGTGAACTAAAATCACACTGAATAAAATTTTAGTGAATTTTAGATCTTATTTGCAGCTCAAATTAACTAACGTACGATTAGTGCCGTTTTAGAGTTCTGTTCCCAGTCAGGCACGTTATTTTTGCATTGACCTGACTTTATGCTGCAGACACTAACTCGGAAATGAATTTGTTATCGATGAATAACAAACGAGTATATTCAATTACTCAAATTGTCAAATATATATACACTTTCTATTTAAGACCAAATTACACCAGAGTTGTTTACAAATCTACGTTTTGGAACTGTTTCACGAAAAAGAGCTCCAGCATTGTCTAAATTAAAAACACATTATATAAAATCAATGCTCTTTACTTTCGAAAAAATTGTTTGAAACAAAAAATAAAAGCATCTTTATCTTTTTAAAGACCGTTTTTTTGAGATTAGCGACAAAATAAAGCCATTCTACATGACACTCTGAACTCTGTATTTGAAAATAATTAGACGATTTTCTACTAAAGCTTTCTTGAAAACTTTCTTGTATTATCATTTTGTGTAGAAATGGTGGAGGTGCGAGGATTGTATCGTACCCTAGCATTTTTTGTATGAGTGCACATCGGGCTTAGACGCGATCACAGTTTCAAATCCACACATGTCTCCACACATGACAGAAGATTGAAGTATGAAGAGAGACGAAGGCCCTGATAAATTAATGCAGAGATGAAGAGGTAAAACCACGCCCGGGAACGGTATTGTGAATTTTATCGGCAAGTCAAAAGATCTGCAAGAGCCGATAGAAGGAAACAGGTGAACCAGCTTGCTGAAAGGACTCAGGAGGCAGCAGAAAGGGGAGACTTGAAAGAGTTGTATGGCATCACCAAGAAGGTGTCCCGGAAATGCTTTAACGAACGCAAGTCAGTGAAGTCGAAGGATGGTGAGCAGTTGACCAGCAGTGAAGAGCAGCTGAAGCGCTGAAGGGAACACTTCAGTGAAGTACTCAACAGGAGACTCGACTCTGGCACAACAGGAGAAACTAAGTCATCCCTGAACTTCAAATCAACAACGCTTTGAAGAGCTCAAGGCTTTGAAGAGCTGTAAGACTGGAAAAGCACCTAAGGTGGACAATTTAGTGACAGAGATGGCCAAGGCAGACGATGAGACAACTGCAAATATGTTTCTGCCACTGTTCTAAGAAATTTGGGACACAGAAACCCAAATTTATTGGATCCCAGAAGACTGGAAGAAGGAAATCTTATCAAACTACCCAAGAAAGGAGACCTAACGAATTGCAACAATTGGCGTGGCATCACACTCTTGTCAATACCTAGCAAAGTGTTTTCAATGATTCTCCTCAACTATACTAGTGTGTCATTGGATGGAAAGAACCGGAGGGATCAGGCTGGCTTGAAGGAAAGCAGATTATATACGAACCAGATTAACACCTTGAAGATCATCATCGAGCAATCCATAGAGTACCGGTCCCTACTATATCTGGCGCTTGGCGCTTGTGTGAAAACGCTTTTGACAGTATCCAGCGTGAAGCTATCTGGATGAAATACAGTACTACTGGGTCCCATAAAAGATCCATTAACGTTCTGAAGATGATGTACCGATGATATACTTTACAAGTGAAACATGATGGCAGTCTCTCAGAGCCATTTCATATAGATTTAGGTGTGCGGCAAGGATGTTTGCTTTCACCCTTGTTATTTCTGCCGATACTGGACCAAGTCCTGAGGAACGTAACCGAGCATCAGAGGAGGGGAATACAATGGACTCGCACTTTCAAGGATATGAACGAGAAGCTCCAGGACCTTGAAACAGAGGCTCAGCGAGTGGCCTTAAGAATCAACATTATCAAGACCAAGGAACTCAGGTTGAACAACAAAACCAAGAGGGCATTGGCCTTGTAAGAAGAGATTGAACAAGTGGAAAGCTTTCGCTATCTAGGCAGCATAGTTTCCAGGTGTCGAGCCGCTACAGAGAACGTTGAAAACAATAAAAAAGGCAAGGGGGGGGGGGGCTTCGGCCAGCTGCGACCAATGTGGAGTTCTCGTAAATTATTGATGAAGACAAAGCTTAAAATCTTTGACGCAAATGTGAAGTCTGCCTGTGTGTGTGTGTGTGTGAGCGAGAGAGAGAGAGAGCGAGAGAGGAAAAACGATAGCCGGTTTAATAGGAAGTATAAGGAATACGAGTTG